>CM077091.1:128886911-129133242 GCA_039513925.1 Platanthera zijinensis
AGATAGCCCTTGTCCTGCATGCAAGAAGGGCAAACAGACTTGGGCTACCTTTAAGGGCATTGAAGACAAAGACTCCTCCAGATGTCTCTATCTTCTGCATATGGACTTGTTCGGTCCAGTGCAAGTTCATAGCTTAGGAGGCAAATCGTATATGCTAGTGATTGTTTATGATCACTCTCGGTTTACGTGGGTGTTCTTTTTGAAATGAAAGTCAGATACGTTTGATATCTTCACGAGTTTTGTCAAGCAGATTCAGAACAAACTTAACTGCTCGGTGGTCAAAATCAGAAGTGACCATGGAACAGAATTCGAGTCTGGTGCTATGACAGAATTTTGTGAAGAACTTGGTATCTTTCATGAGTTTTCCTCCCCGTGTACTCCGCAGCAAAACGGAGTTACGGAGAGGAGAAATAGAACGCTCATTGAAGCATGTACGACAATGTTGAATGACGCCTCTCTTCCAGAGTACTTCTGGGCAGAGGCTGTCAACACGGCTTGTCATGTGCAGAACCGAGCGTTGATCAACAAGAATCATCGTAAGACGCCTTATGAGCTATTGAAAGGCAGGAAACCGACCATGTCCTATTTGAGGATTTTTGGCTGCAGATGCTATGTACTCAATAATGGGAAGTACCCACGTACTAAATTCGGAGAAAAATGCTTCGAAGGCATCTTCATGGGCAATAGTAGCCATAGTCGGGCATATAGGGTCTTCAATAAGAAAACCCTAGTCGTAGAGGAGTCCATTAATGTTGTTTTTGATGAAGGAAGTTTGGTTCTTTGCAATTCTTCCAGTGGCTTTCTTGAAGATGCAGGGGCATGGCTTGAACAGTTAAGTCTCGATGAGACTACAAAAGACGCAACTCCTAAGTATATCAAGGTTTCCACCTCCACGCCAACTGGAGAAGTTGACGATCAGGATGGAGAAACTCTCCTAGAAGAAGGAGAAGCCCGAGAAGATGTCAGAGCTCCAGATGCCAGACTCCTAGAGCTCCGACACGTGAGGGATCATCCCAGAGATCAGATCATAGGAGATCCTCGTGACGGTGTCAGAACTCAGAGAGGTAAAATTAACGAGATTTTGCACCTTAGTTACCTGTCACAGGTTGAGCCAAAGAAGTTCGACGAAGCGAACAAAGATGCAGCATGGATATTGGCCATGCAAGATGAATTGCATCAATTCGAACGATGCAACGTTTGGACGCTTATTCCCAGACCAAAGAACCAGAATGTGATTGGCACCAAGTGGATCTTCAGAAACAAACTGGATGAACACGGTGTAATCATAAAGAACAAGGCCAGGCTGGTGGCTCAAAGTTACAGACAGGAGGAGGGGATTGACTTCGACCATACCTTTGCACCAGTTGCAAGGCTCGAGGCGATCAGATTGTTCCTGGCGTATGCTTCTCACAAAGGATTCACTGCCTATCAGATGGACGTTAAATCTGCATTCCTCAATGGAAAATTGAAAGAGGAAGTATATGTCGTGCAACCCCCAGGTTTTGTTAATCCTACATTCCCTAATCATGTTTATTTTCTTAATAAAGCATTATATGGCTTAAAATAAGCTCCTCGAGCTTGGTATGAGACTCTGTCTAGTTTTCTTCTTGAGAACAAGTTCTCAAGAGAAAAAATAGATAAGACATTATTTCTTAGGGAAGTCAAAGGCAAGATCTTGCTGGTGCAAATCTATGTCGATGACATAATATTCGGCTCAACGGACAACAATCTTTGCAAAAAGTTCTCTAAACTTATGCAAGGAAAGTTTGAAATGAGCAGCATGGGAGAGCTAAAGTATTTCTTGGGACTTCAAGTGAAACAGTTTGAGGATGGAATTTTCATCTCTCAGACGAAGTTCACAAATGAACTCCTCAAGAAATTCGGAATGGAGAAAGCAACCTCTATGAGGACTCCAATGGGATCCACTATGTCTCTAGACAAGGATGAGAAAGGGAAACCTTTTGATGAAACCAAATACATAAGCATAATTGGATCCCTGCTCTACCTTACTGCTAGTAGACCGGATTTATGTTTTCCACATGCGTTTGTGCCAGATATCAGGTGAACACTAAGGAATCTCATTATGTCGCTGCAAAGCGAATTATTAGATACCTTAAAGGTACATTAAATCTTGGCTTGTGGTACCCAAGAAACAATGATGTCGAGCTGATAGGCTTTTCAGATGCTGACTTTGCAGGAAGCAGGGATGATAGGAAAAGCACTTCTGGGACGTGCCAATTCCTCGGAAGAAGGCTTATTTCATGGAACAGTAAAAAGCAGAATTATGTCGTAACCTCTACGGCTGAATCTGAGTACATCTCAGCAGGCAGCTGTTGCGCACAACTTATATGGATCAGATATCAGCTCAAAGACTATGACTTGCAGTTCAGAGAAGTTCCGATGTATTGCGACTCCTCGAGCGCAATAGCAATTGCGAACAATCCGGTGTCGCACAGCAGAACAAAGCATATTGAAGTGCGCTACCACTTCATTCGGGAGCATGTGGAAAACAAAGATATCTCTCTTTGTTATGTCCCCACAGATAAGCAGGTTGCAGATATCTTCATGAAACCCCTAGACGAGGCCAAGTTCAGTCTCTTCAAAACTGAACTCGGCATGCTGAACTATGAAGAGTGAAAACTGAAAGGCTCAAGGCTCTTGGATCAAGGGGGAGCATCAGCAAGGAACTCAAGCTCGAGCACGGATGCAAGATCTGAGGGGGAGCATGTGGCTCCAAGTAAAGTCCCAGATTTGTAGAAGCCGAAAAGAGGGAGATTACCCTCTCGACTAAGGCTAAGGTGGCTGCCAATGTTAAGTATGCTCTAAGGAAAATGGTAATGAATTTCATTCCCAACTGATTGTTCATTTTATGTTTTTCATTCCCATCTGTCTTATTCACCTGAGCTTGTAAGGTTTAGACTTCTTCAAATAGGGGGAGATTGTTGGGTATTGTATCCACAATGTACCTGATTTGAAGAAGCCCCTGAACAAGCTAAGTTGAATTGACAATGTATTTAACGTTATTTCTTCAAGATGTGCTTGCAGTTATTCCATGCTAAGTACACACCAATGTCAGGGTGCAGTGGGTCAATATACACGGGTCTACGCAACGTAATCCCTCGTTGAGCAGATCATTGTGTTGACTCATGTGTCCTCTCTCTATTTGAGTGTACTTATTTTCAAGTACAGGGTCGAGATAGATCAAGAGCAGAAGAGGAGCAAAGATGGGTCAAAGACCAAGTTCAAAAAAAGGAAGAAGAAATCTTCTAAGTCAAAATCGACGGGAATCACTAAGTGATTTTCGCCGATTCGACGGGAATCACTAGTGATTCTCGCCGAATCATCGAGAATCACTCGTTGATTCCCGCCGATTTTATCTGGCTGTCTGTCCTCCTTCAAAAATTCTGCTAAGGAAGAATCGACGGGAATCATTAACTGATTCTCGCCGATTCGTCGAGAATGATGTTTGCATTCCCACTGATTCCCGCGGGCTGACTGGTTTTACAACTGGAAATCGGCCAAGGAAAATTCGACGGGAATCAAAAGTGATTCCCGCCGGCATCGACGGGAATCACCAATGATTCTCGCCGAATTTGCCTTAGGCAAATTTCGTCTCTCGCTGGACCAAACCAAGACGGGTTACGTTGTTTCGGCCGAGACTAAGGTTTTTCCTTGTGGGTCCCACAAGGACTTTAGGGTTGGCCTCAGGGTATATATACATTCTTATTTCGAACTTCAACGGTAATCATTCACGAGAAATCAAAGCCGCCGAGCGTGACCTAGCCGATCGCGGAAATCCTTCCGTCGCTGTTGGGTATTGTATCCACAATGTACCTGATTTGAAGAAGCCCCTGAACAAGCTAAGGTAAATAGACAATGTATTTGATGAAATCTTTTAAGTTGTGCTTGCAGTTATTCCACGTTAAGTATACACCAATGTCAGGGTGTAGTGGGTCAATATACACAGGTCTGCGCGACGTAATCCCTCGTTGAGCAGATTAGTGTGTTGGCCCACGTGTACTCTCTCTATTGGAGTGTACTTAATTTCAAGTACAGGGCTATGATAGAGCAAGAGCAGACAAGGAGCAAGGATGGGCCAAAGACCAGCTCTCGGAAAGAAAGAGGAAAAATTGTCTAAGTAAGAATCGACGAGAATCACTAAGTGATTCTCGCCGATTCGGCGAGAATCACTAAGTGATTCTCGCCGATTCGGCGAGAATCACTAATGATTCTCGCCGAGTCGTCGAGAATCACTGGTTGATTCTCGCCGGTTGGAGCCGGCTGTCTCGACGCGCCAGAAATTTCTCTAAGGCAGAATCGTCGAGAATCAAGTGTGATTCCCGCCGATTCTCCCCGGCTTCTATTTTAGTGCAGCCAGAATTCTGCTAAGTAGTATTCGGCGAGAATCGTAGGTAATTCTCGCCGATTCGTCGAGAATCACCTACGATTCTCGCCGAATTTGACTTGGGCAATTTTCCGATTCTATCTGGACCGGTCCATGTTACCTGCGGTATTTCGAACCGGTCTTAGGTCTTGTTGCTGGTGGGGCCCACAACAGTCATGTGCTTGACCTAAGGTATATATACCTCCGTATGTATGAGCGGAACAACAATGAAATACACGAATTCAAAAACCAGAGCCGCCGTCGAGCCCTACATCGCGAGCTTGCTCCGCCGACCGTCGCCGCCGTCCTGTAGTTAGTCGCCGCTATTGATCTCAGTTTCTTCCAGATCTCCGGCGATAGAAGCTTAGTCTAGCATAGCATCTCATGCGTCTAACCAGAGATCCCTTGTCTCTTGATTCGTTGATCGGGATAAACCTTCCCCTTCTGAATCGATCGAGACGACCGATCTTAGTGTGACCGTTGGAAGACCTTGCTTCCTTTGCTACGAAGTTTGAATCCCCTAGCACTGCAGCAGCTTTCCGTAGCTGCCGCTTATTCCGAGAACCTTGCCACCGCTCCAAGCCGCCGCCGGTTTCGGGAAGATTCACTCCAAGAGAGATCTAGGGTTGTGGACTCTTCGTTGACTTCAAGAATACGTCGTCGAACGAAGAGGGACACCTTAGTCTCCATAAGTTGTTTGTATTTCTTATACAATCTATTTTCAATTTCTTTGTAAAGGACCGATTGGTCTCTAGTTGTAAGGGTTGGGTGCAACCCGTGTTGTGGGAGTGGTGACTCCTACGTGTGGAAGGGTTCCTTCCGTTAGTGCAAGGATTGGATTTCAATCCTGTTGGTGAAGTGACCGAGTCGTCCCTGGTCGGGAGATAGGTCGAAGGGGGAAAGTGTACGTACCCAAATCGGGGAACCACTATAAATTGCTTGGGTATTTTCTGTGTTGTGTTGTTTGATTTACTTGTGCAGGTAAAACTTTAATTCCGCAAAAACGCTACAAGACACCTATTCCCCCCCCCCCATAGGTGAAGCTAGTTGGCACTAGGTGGACTTTCAAGTGGTATCAGAGGGAGGTTACTCATCAAAAAGGTTCACACCTTGAGTAGAATCCTGCCACCAGTGTCAAGAAGAAGACCGATATCTTCCATGGACGGACTCAAGTACTCCGGCAAAATCCCAGTGTGCACCAGACTGAACTTTCCTATCTAGAAGGAAAGAATCAGATTCTACATGGAAGCAGTCGACCCCCGACTCTTCATGATTGTGGAGGAGGGACCTTACATTCCCACCATTGATACTACCACGAAAGTGCCCAAGAAACTTTCGGAAATGGACAAGGACGAAATGGTGTTGTTCGGACTCGACAAGAAAGCTCAGAACATCCTGGTAAGCGCAGTTGACGATTCTATGATGCAGAACTTCTGTAACTGCAGGACAGCCAAGGATCTTTGGAGCTGCCTGATTGTATTAATGGAGGTCATAGATGAAGTGAGGGACGATCGAAGATCCCTCCTCAACCAGAAATATGAGGCCTTCAGGCAAGGGCCCAAGGAGGAGATCGGAGTTACCTTCGAAAACTTTCTCAAGATCGTCAATGCACTCAAGGGATATGGAAGAGTGTTCACTGACGGTGAGCTCAATGATAAGTTCCTTAGGTCCCTTACTAAGGAATGGGACACGAAGATCTGCGCCATCCGGGAGTTTGGCAGACTTGCGGAAACCGACCCTCAGATTTTGTTCGGGAAGCTCATGTCCTATGAGCTTCAATTGAACACAAGGAAGACTGAAGAGGAAGCAGAGAAAGCCGCAGCCAAAGAAAAGACCATGTCCCTAAAAGCCATTCATTCCAGAAAGGGTAAGGGTGCTGCTTCTTCCCGTGCGTAGAAGAAGGATGAAGAGGAAGAATCTGAGCCAAGCTCCTCCGGCTCAGAATTGTCTGAGGAAGACTTCTCTCTTATCACACGGGAATTCAAGAAGTTCCTCAAGCTGAGGAATCAGAGAAAGAGAGACGGCTCCTCCTCAAGGGATCAGAAGAAGAACTATTCTTCTGACAGGTATGTTTCCAAACCGAACAAACACCGCTCTTCTGACATTATTTGCTTTGGTTGCAACAAGCCAGGACACGTCGTGGCCGACTGCCATCAAGGCAAGAGGGAGAAGGGAAAGGGAGAGGAGCACAGGTCCTCAAAAGACAATAAGAAGGAGAGGAGTTACATCGCGAAGAAGCCAAAGACGCTGAGTGAATCTGACACGTCAGACACCAGCGATGACGAGGAAGCCTACTTTGGGCTAATGGGTCACTGTGACTCGGAAGGAGATTGCCCCCCATTTACTGGGAAGGTAAAATCTCACACCCCTCTCTCCGACTCTTACTCTAATCCTGAGTCTCAGGATGATGACCCTGAGGATAGCCCTTCGGCCCGTGAAGCTGAGCTCCTCGATAAGTATGAGCTTCTGCTTAATACTTTCGAGGAATGTCGAAAGAGACTGAAGGCTGAGTGTTGGTACCCTAGTTTGATTTGAGTTTAGTCTTGTCTTCTTAGTCTCTTGACCCATGAATTATCTATGGTCAAGGTTAGTTGTCTAGCTGTAGAGTTCCCAGCTTATCCAGATAAGAATTTGGTTAAGTAGTTTGTTCGTTCGACTATAGTCGAACGTCGCTCGACTATCGTCTATCGGCTGATCGACGATCGTCTATCAGTTGGTCGACATTCTGTCTGCGTTGATAGCTCGACTATCTGTTGATAGGTCGACTATCTGTCCGCCTTGATAGCTCGACTATCTGTTGATAGGTCGACTATCTGCGTTGCTTTGGTAGTTCGACTATCTGTCCTGATAGCTCAACTATCTGATAGGTCGACTATCTGCTTGATAGGTCGACTATCTGTTTTTCTTTGATAGGTCGACTATCTGTTGATAGGTCGACTATCTGTTTTCTTTGATAGGTCTACTATCTGTTGATAGGTCGACTATCTGTTTTCTGTGATAGGTCGACTATCTCCTTGATAGGTCGACTATCTGTTTTTGTTTGGTAGTTCGACTATCTGTCCGGATAGATCGACTATTTGATAGCTCGACTATCTGTTCTGATAGGTCGACTATCTGCTGAGGTAGTTCAACTATCTTCCTTGATAGTTCGACTATCTGGATCGTTCGACTATCTGCCCGATAGGTCGACGATCTCCGTGCGCCGGTCGACAATCTCCGAAGGTCGTTCGACGTTTTGCTGTATGCTCTTATTTAGTTTTGTCGTCTTCTGTGATGTGACTAAATTTATATTTATTTTGGCATATTTTATGAAAGATTATCTGAATAATTTGTGACATTATTTCCATGCTATATCAGTTCTATTCTATATGCATGAGCTAATCTTTTCTGACAAAGTCGTTTGTCTTGTAGCTGAGATATGATATCTGCCAGGCTGTCCTTTATAGCCATTAGACTCAAAAAGTCTTCCTGGCCGTAAAGAGATCTTTTTGATGTGACTTTATCTTATATTATTTCATCAGAAGTATTTGCAGCTTCTTAGAAAGCTTTATCCTTTTATAGGATATCTGTCTGCTGTAGTTTGTTTTTGCTTTATGCTTTTTTGCAGCCCAGCTTGCAGAGTTCAGAAAAAGACAAGATTCAAACTCAATTAGAGTCGTTGCTGCTGCTGATATATAAAGACTTCCTTGAAGAAGAAATCAAGGGTACACAGAGATAAGAAATTCATTCAGCAAGCTTACAGCAAGAACAAGTTTAACTGCTCTCAGCAATCGTCACTTAACTGAGAAGTTGTTAGCTCTTCCGCTCTTCTTCAACCTGAGTTCTCCTGTTCTAGGAAGTTCTGACTCAGAGTTCTTTTGAAGAAGAAGAAGAAGAAGATAGCTGCTAGAAGATTTCAATTTCTTATTTTATATCTTCTTGTAGTTTTTCCTTCAGTATTTACTGAAGTGTTTCTGCACTGAAGCAAGACTTCACCTGGACGTTCTTTGAGCCAGGGGGAGCCTTGATTCTTTTAGAGCTTTCTAGCTCAGTGCAAGTTATTGTGCTTCTCTAATCTATTGTAAAATAGAGAAGACACCTTAACCCCTTTCCCCCTCCTGTACAGGGTTATTACTCCCTTCAAAAGTATCCCTTGGTGGCAGGGCACCTGATCAAAAACCTGTATTTGGTTTTTAGACACCTGATCAAAAGTCTAAAGGGTTTCTTGATCTACCTGAAGCAGATCTTGTTGGTGGCAGGGCACCTGATCAAAAACCTGAGTGGATTCCTACCTTGTTGGTAGAAGAGTGGACGTACCCAAGTTGTTTGGGGAACCACTATAAATTCATTGTGTCGTCTGGATTGCCTTGTTTAATTATTTGCATTGTGGCTGTGATTAGATCATAACTAGGTTTGCTAGTTGCTGGATAGGATCCAAAGCTAATCTGTAATTACAGTTAGCTTTAGTTTGTGCACAACACTTGTGTTAGGCTCTAAGGTTTTATCTTAAATATCTATAACCTTTTTTCCGCATTTCACTCCAAGGGAGTTGAGTAGAAAGTCAACTTTGCTAGTGCAATTTTTGATTACTCTATTCACCCCCCCCCCTCTAGAGTAGTATCTATCCCTTCTCTTTCAATTGGTATCAGAGGGAGGTTGACTGACTGAATAGGCTAACACCTAAGTCACAAGATCCTGATAGATACCAATTTGAAGAAGAAGAAGAAGAAGATAGCTGCTAGAAGATTTCAATTTCTTATTTTATATCTTCTTATAGTTTTTCCTTCAGTATTTACTGAAGTGTTTCTGCACTGAAGCAAGACTTCACCTGGACGTTCTTTGAGCCAGGGGGAGCCTTGATTCTTTTAGAGCTTTCTAGCTCAGTGCAAGTTATTGTGCTTCTCTAATCTATTGTAAAATAGAGAAGACACCTTAACCCCTTTCCCCCTCCTGTACAGGGTTATTACTCCCTTTAAAAGTATCCCTTGGTGGCAGGGCACCTGATCAAAAACCTGTATTTGGTTTTTAGACACCTGATCAAAAGTCTAAAGGGTTTCTTGATCTACCTGAAGCAGATCTTGTTGGTGGCAGGGCACCTGATCAAAAACCTGAGTGGATTCCTACCTTGTTGGTAGAAGAGTGGACGTACCCAAGTTGTTTGGGGAACCACTATAAATTCCTTGTGTCGTCTGGATTGCCTTGTTTAATTATTTGCATTGTGGCTGTGATTAGATCATAACTAGGTTTGCTAGTTGCTGGATAGGATCCAAAGCTAAACTGTAATTACAGTTAGCTTTAGTTTGTGCACAACACTTGTGTTAGGCTCTAAGGTTTTATCTTAAATATCTATAACCTTTTTTCCGCATTTCACTCCAAGGGAGTTGAGTAGAAAGTCAACTTTGCTAGTGCAATTTTTGATTACTCTATTCACCCCCCCCCCCTCTAGAGTAGTATCTATCCCTTCTCTTTCAATTGGTATCAGAGGGAGGTTGACTGACTGAATAGGCTAACACCTAAGTCACAAGATCCTGATAGATACCAAAGTTTATTGATATTCACTTTCACTATCATGGCCCAGTCCAAGGATTATTCTAGCACCAGACCTCCAGCATACAACTTAGCTAAGTTTCGCATCTGGAAGGCAAGGATCAAATTATATATGAATTCTATTGATGAAAGCATCTTTGCTTCTATTTTATCAGGACCCCCAAGAACACCTGCTGCTGCTTCTGCCTCATCATCTGATATGAGTGCAGTGCCTCCTCCAGACTACAATGATGAGTACAAAAAGGCAAAGATAGCAGATGCCAAGGCAATGAACATTCTGGCTCAGACAATGTCTGATGAGGTATTCCAGAAGGTTGCTGACTGCTCCTCAGCAAAAGCTATGTGGGACACACTGAACCAGATTATAGTTGGTTCAGCTGATGAAAGGAAGGACAGGAGGTCCAACCTTATCTCACAATATGAGAACTTCAAGAAAATTGATGCTGAATCAGTTGAAGACATGTACACAAGGCTCAGCTCAATCATCAATGAGCTGAGGACCCTTGACAAGGACATTTCATTGACAGAGGTCAATGATAAGATTCTTATGTGCTTCCCTAGCACATGGGATCTGAGGATCTGGCCCATCAAGGAAGCCAGAAGTACAACAGAGATCTCAACAGAAGCTCTTCTCGGCAAGCTCAAATCCTTTGAGCAAGTGCTGAAGACAAGGGAAGCAGAAGCTGAAGCAAAGACCCCTACTCCAACAAGAAAAGAGCAATCTCTAGCTCTTAAGGCTGCTGATGCTTCTGAAGGCAGCCAATCCAATGAGGAACTAATGGCATTATTTGCCAAGAGGTTTCTCAAGATGGGGAGAAAGGAATTCAGAAAGAAGTCTTCACGCTATGAAGACAAACCAAGGTATGACCGTTCACCTGCTAAAGAAATTATCTGTTATGGTTGCAGGAAACCTGGACATATCTTACCAGATTGTCCAGAGGAGAAGAACAAAGATAAGAGGAAAGAAAAGGAACAGCACAGGAAGCACTCCAAGCCATCCTCCTACAAGAACAAGAAGAAGGAGAGAGGTTTCATTGCTGAAACCTGGAGTGATTCAGATGAGGAATCTTCCTCCTCAAGCTCCAGTGAGGATGAGGAAGAGAAGAAGGCAAAGGAAATTTGTCTGATGGCAATAGATGCCTGCAGCAATCACTCAGCTGCAGAGAGTTCAGATTCAGAGGAAGAAATGCCAACAGAAGATGAGGTACTATCTTCTTATGATTTCACGTCTGCAGAATTCAAATTAGATTTTAAATCTTTATGCTTAGATTTAATTAATTCTGAAAAAGAGATTAAAGAACTTAGACATAGGCTAGCTGAATCAGAAATTATATCTATTGAAAATATTAAGTTAAAGGAAGATCTCACTAGTTATAGTGAAGAAATTAAGTTTCTTAAAATTGAGTTAGCTAAATCTAAGAGGTTAGAAAAATCTCTAAATGGTAGAAGCCTTAAGTTATTAGAAATAACCAGCATGACTAACACTAGGTCAGGCAATAACAAACTAGGCTTAGGAGCTTCTCCCAGTGAACCCCCAGTTATCCTTAAAAATAATCTTTCAACTCCAGTGAATTTTATCTCAGCTGATGGGATAAAGAACACTGAGCAAGTCAACCAAATTAATAAAACTTTAAATAAAGCTAAGAGAGAGAAAAGAAAACAATTTTTTAAGGAAATACAAAGAGCGTCGAACGCTGCTCGACGATCGGAAGCTCAATGGTCGAACGAAGCTCGACGATCTGAGCGCCCATCGTCGAACGTCGATCGACGTTTTCAATATGATTTTCAAAATCATCATCAAACCCATAGAAACCTAAATGAAAATAGAAACCCTAGGTTTGTTGACCCATCATCTGCATGGAGAATCCCACCTAGGAGATCTCACCCATTAGGTTATCACCCTCAGCCTGCATTTTCATTTATTTCTAGCTTTTCTTATGTGAAAAACAAGGGACCCAAGGTTACCTGGGTCCACAATGTCTAAATGAATTTCTTGCAGGTGAAGGCCTATCCTATCACTCAAAATAAGTGGTATTTGGATAGTGGATGCTCCAAGCATATGACAGGAAATAAAAATCATCTGTCAAAGTTCAAAGCTAAGCTCGGCCCAAAGGTTATCTTTGGAGATTCAAGCTGTGGTCAGACAGAAGGCTATGACAGGATCACAATTGGAGCTGTTACCTTCAAGAGAGTTGCATATGTGACTGGACTGAAGCACAATTTGATATCAGTCAGCCAGCTATGTGATGCTGGCTACCAGGTTTCATTTTCTAACTCTTCTTGTAATATTACTTTAAATAATAATATTGTTTTAGTAGGCATTAGATTAGGTAATATTTATTTAGTAGATTTCAATTCAACTCATTCTGAAATCTGTTTATTTAATGAAGTAATAATTAATAATAATTCTTTGTGGCATAAGAGGCTTAGTCACGTTAACCTTAAAAATATATCTAGGTTATCTAAACACAACCTTGTTAGAGGTTTACCTTCTTGCCCCTATAAGAAGGAGAGCCTATGCAAGGCTTGTCAGCTAGGCAAGCAAACCAAAAACTCTTTTAAATCTGTAAATAAAAGTGATTCTCCTAGAATCCTGTATTTATTACATCTGGACCTTTTTGGCCCAATAAATGTACAGAGTTTAGGAGGGAAGTATTACACCTTAGTCATTGTTGATGACTTCTCTAGGTTCAGTTGGGTTTTCTTTTTGAGAACTAAGGCTGATAACTTCAAAGCCCTTACAGACTTTCTATTATGTGTGCAGACTGAGTACTCTACTCATGTGGCCTTGATCAGAAGTGATCATGGTACTGAGTTTGACTCTCTTCTCATGCAAGAATTCTGTGAGAGAGAAGGTATCAAACATAGCTTCTCAGCTCCTAGAACTCCCCAACAAAATGGGGTAGTTGAAAGGAAAAATCAAACACTCATTGAAGCTGCTAGCACATTGTTGGCAGATGCTAATATGCCTCTTTCCTATTGGGCAGAAGCTGTTAGTACAGCCAATTATGTCTTGAATAGAAGTCTGATACACAAGCTTAAGTGTAAAACTCCTTATGAGTTGCTTAAAGGAAAGAAACCTAAAATTAATTATTTTAGAATATTTGGTTGTGTAGTGTACATTCATAACAACAATAAAGAATACCTTAGAAAGTTTGAAGCAAAAGCTTCAATGGGAATTATGCTTGGATATTCCCAAGTAAGCAAAGCTTATAGGGTTTATAACAAATCAACCTGTAAAATTGAAGAATCTGTGCATGTATCTTTTGATGAGTCTCAGAAGTTTTACAAGGAGAAGGAAAATTCTCCTTCCTCCAGTTCATTGCAGGTACCTGATGCTACTCAAGAAATTTTTCATCTATCAACTCTTCAGATCACTGAATCAGACAGTGATGAAGACATTGCAGAAGCTGTTGTTGTTCCACCAACAGTAGATCAAATTCCTCCTGAGGAATTAATCCCAACTGTTGCTGAAGATCACATCCCACCTGCTGATGTTGTCACACTTAGAGATCACCCCACATCTCAAGTGATAGGAGACATATCAGCTGGTGTTCAAACAAGACATCAGTTAAGACAGGATGTGATGCACGCTTGTTTCCTCTCACAGGTTGAGCCCCTCACCTTTAAAGATGCTGAGCTAGATCCCCACTGGATCATTGCTATGCAAGAGGAACTCAATCAGTTTGAGAGATGTAAAGTTTGGACTTTGGTTCCAAGACCTAAAGGCCAACTGATCATAGGCACCAAGTGGGTGTATAGAAACAAGTTGGATGCAAATGGAATTATTGTAAGGAATAAATCTAGGCTTGTAGCTCAGGGCTACAGACAGGAGGAAGGTATAGATTATGACCAAACCTTTGCTCCTGTTGCAAGGCTAGAAGGAATAAGGATCTTCTTGGCCTATGCAGCCTACATGAAGTTTAAAGTCTTTCAGATGGATGTCAAAAGTGCATTCCTGAATGGTGAGCTTAAGGAAGAGGTGTTTGTTGAACAACCACCAGGGTTTGTTTCTTCAACTCAGCCCTCACATGTGTTCAAGTTGCAGAAAGCTCTCTATGGACTAAAGCAAGCTCCAAGAGCCTGGTATGAGACTCTAGCTAGTTTCCTGTTAGAGCACAACTTTACTAGGGGAGTAGTTGATAGAACCCTCTTCGTCAAGCACCACAAGGACACAATCCTGTTAGTTCAGGTGTATGTAGATGATATTATATTTGGTTCCACTGATCCCAAACTTTGCAAAAGGTTTTCTGACCTAATGCACTCTAAGTTTGAGATGAGTAGTATGGGTGTGCTGTCTTACTTTCTTGGTCTCCAAGTTAAGCAAGATGCTGATGGTATCTTCATCTCCCAATCCAAATATGCCAAGGAATTGGTAAAGAAATTTGGGATGGCTGATGCTTCAGCAATGCCTACACCTATGGCTACTAATGTAGTTATTGATTCTGATGATCAGGGAAAGCCTGTTGATCAAAAGAATTATAGGGCCATTGTTGGTTCCCTATTATATTTAACTGCAAGTAGGCCTGATATAATGTTTGCTACATGCCTTTGTGCTAGATTCCAGGTCAACCCCAAGGAATCTCATCTGATTCTTCTCAAGAGAATCCTGAGATACCTGAAGGGATGTCCAAATCTAGGACTTTGGTACCCAGTAGAATCAGAATTTGAGTTAATTGGATACTCTGACTCTGACTATGATGGTTGCAGAGTTGATAGGAAGAGCACCTCAGGAACTTGTCAGTTCTTTGGAGAGAGATTGGTCTCTTGGTTCTGTAAGAAGCAGGCTTCTGTCTCAACTTCAACTGCAGAAGCTGAATATATAGCAGCTGCCAGTTGTTGTTCACAGATCCTGTGGATTCAAAACCAGCTTGTGGATTATGGTTACTCACACAAGAACACCAAAATCATGTGTGATAGTACCAGTGTTATCTCAATTGCACAAAATCCAGTGCACCACTCTAGAACGAAGCACATTGAGATTCGGCACCATTTCCTGAGAGATTGTGTGGAAAAGAACAAGATTAGTCTTGAGTTCATATCCACTGAGTTTCAGAGAGGTGATATATTCACCAAGCCCTTAGATGAACAGAAACATCTGTTCTTTTTAGTTCAACTAGGCATGATCAATGGAAGAGACTAAGTGTGACTTCTGCCTTGTTGAAACTTATTTGAAGATAGTCGAACGACGTTCGAAGATAGTCGATCGGGTCAAGCCCATCGTCAACCTATGTTTGATGAAAGCTTGTCCGTTTGAAGATCGTCGACTGGTGTTCGACCATAGTCGAACAAGTCGAGCTCATCGTCGATCCCTGGATGACGACAGCTTGTTGTTTGAGAAGCCAGAAATAGTCGAACGATTGCTCGACTACTCTGCTTCTGGACCGATCGTCGAACGACCGTTCGACCATCGTCTCCAGTATCTTTTAAATAGATCGACTATCTCTGGTCTAATATAAAGCCGATAGTCGACCTAGGTTAAAAGATCTTCGCTTTTATCGTCGACGGAGAGCGTCTTTTCGCATTCCGTCTTCCCGCTTGCTCCTCATCATGCGATTTTCTGCCGATTCGTCTTCTCCGTCTCTCTCGCGCATTCTCCAGCATTTCAATGGCGATTTCTCCAGCGCTCCTCGCAGTCGTGAAGTTCGACGCCGGTTTCAGTGTGGACTTTGACGCATTCAGTTGCTGGGAACCAGGTATCGTGGATATTCTCCAGCTCTGCAAAGATCAAGGTCTGGAAAGGCTCATGTCTACAAGGATCAAGTTAAATATCCCAGAGATAAAGGAATGGGCATTTACTTCATCTTCTACTGAAGATTCAATGACAGGAACAATTGGCGGAGAAGAGGTAATCTTGTCTCCCGCCGTTTTGACTGATGTTTTTGGATTGATTAATGGCGAAGAAGAATATGAGCAAGATGCTCCAGAGTTAGGAAGAATGTTGTTAGAGCTGGGACATGCAGAAGGCATTCCCTCGAAGCTGCTCAAGATAAATTTTCCTTTTAAGATAAAATTTCTTGCTGAGTTAGTTGGAAAAGTGCTTCTAGGAAAGCACTCCGCCCATGATAACATTACTAGACAACAATTTGCACTGATGTGTGCAATTGTAAATCAGAAAAGGATTAATTGGGCAGGGGTTATGTTCGATTTGATAAGGAAGAAGAACAGTAAGAAGGAAGTTACCCTAGGAAGGGTTATTGGGATTTTTCTGAAGGAAAGATATCCCCAGCTGCTGATTTCAGCTGCTACAACCATTAATGCCAGTAAGAAGATGGATCCCAACTTGTTCTCAAAGTGGAAGAGGACATTCGTGAAGCCCGCTCCTGCCAGGGTTGCTCCAGCTGCATCTGAGAGCACAAGGACTAACTCTGTCGCTCCCCACCCTCAAGAAGTTGGCTCAGCTCCTCTATCTATTCCTTCATCTTCTTCTGCTCTGCTGTCTACTTCAGTTGAAGTTCCATCAACTTCAGTTGAAGTACGACATTCTGCCTCTCCTGTTCATGATTCAATAACTGTTGAAATTCCATCTTCTCCTCAAGCATCTCCTATCCCTCATCATCTTGCTAGGATATCTCATCCTAGTTTTGATTTATTAGCTTATGTACCTTCTACTCCAATTCGTTCTCCTCTTCAATCTTCAGATCATATTGATCTTCCTGCTTCCTCCCATCTATCTCCAGTTCGTTCTCCAGTTCATCAAGAATACATTCCTCCTGCTGATCTTCCATCCATTTCAGTTCCCCCACCATCTTTTGAGATAACTCCCGCATTCATCTCCAGCATCTTGGAGTTAATTACCCCTTCAATCAAAATCATGATTGAAGAGGCAATTGCTCCTCTCGTTTCCTCCATTGCTTCTTTGACTGATGCCATCAAAATTCTCTCTAACTCTGCTGAGCCCTCTTCATCCAGGGGCCTGGTTTCAGTTCCCACTGAAATCAGGTAGGGGGAGATGTTCAATGAAGATGTCTCTGAGCAGCTCCCAGCCTACCTTCCAGCAGTTACTCCAGCTATAACAGAATCAGTATTAGTAGTTATAGCTCCAGTAATAGTAGTTCTAGAAGAGATAGTTCCAGTTCAAGAAGAAGTAGCTCCTCTACTGTCTGAAAAAGAAATTTCTGATGCTATATTGGAATCAGAATTCGTTGTCAAAGTATGCTTAGAAGATCTTACTACTCCCTTGGTTGCCCGATTTCTAGAAGGAGTCATTACCTCCTTCCTAGATGAATCTTGGGAGATAGTAAAGTTTGAAGGTAATTCACTCATTCGTTTTATTGACGAGTCAACTGACTTGCTAGTTTGTGAATACCTAGAAGGAATGTTTTTAGCTTATATAGCAGATCTGTGTTCATGAATCTACAGATAAAGTTCAAGAAGAACTAGTTACTCCAGAGCCTGCTGAATCTGCTCCAGTAGTTCCAGATGTCTTAGAGACAGTGCCTGAACATGCTTCAATTGCTCCAGCTGATCATCTGCCTGATGCTCAAGACACTGAGTCTGTTCTACCAGCTCAGTCAGATATGCAAGAAGATCCTGAATTAGATTCTTTTTTAGCTGATATAGAAGATGTTTCTGAAAGCCAAGTTGAAAATAAAGATGACACCCCAAAACTGAGTTTGGAAGAAGAGAAAGCAAAAGCTGCTTGGCAACAAAGAGTAAAGGCTGATTTGGAAGAGAAAGAAAAAGCTTTGCAAGCTGAAAAGTCTACTGTTTGGGATGATTCACCAGGACCAAATCTAGACCTCCTTCTGGCACAAGATGTAACGTCCCAATTCGCGCTAGGCCCCTTGATTGCGTATTTGAGTCTAGGGGGCTGTGGTGAGCCCAATGGGGGTGTGGGGGGAGCAGGTGCGAACGTACGGGAAATGAGGAAAACAAGGCAAAATGGCAATTCTGGCTGACACGGGTATGGACACGGCCGTGTCCATACCCGTGTGCCTCATAAAAATAGGCTTACCAGTCAGAGAGGTACACGGGTATTGGGACACGGGCGTGTCCCTAGCCGTGTGCCAAGGACACGGGTCGAGACACGGCCGTGTCTCTACCCGTGTGCCGCAACCCCGACCCGGCAGAAAGTTGTTCTGGGATGAACACGGCCTTGAACACGGCAGGCAACACGGCCGTGTCACATGCACACGGGTAGGAACACGGCCGTGTGCCTACCCGTGTCTGCGATGTATAAAAAGGAAAAAGTTGTGAAACCCTAGCATTCATTCTCCTTTCTTCTGCCCCGAAAATTCTGAGAAGGTTCTTGGCTGGAGGAGGAGGAAGAGCTTGCCGGAGCCATCCTTGGAGGAATCAAAACGCCGCCGCCGTCAAGGGAAAAACAATGCCGCTGCGAAGGAGTGCGAGGCTCATGGCCGGCCATGGTGGTACCGCTGGACTTGAGGTGAGCTTCCTCCCCTCTCCCTTGGTGCTAGATCTATAGCTATTTTAGGAGAGACATCGACTCCTTAGAGTCTTGATGGTGAGGAGGAGAGTTCTTAGGATAAGCCATGCCTAGGTTTTCTAGGCTTAGTCTCCCTCAACCTTCTCATCATTCAAGGTGGAGATGAGAGGGGTTTTCGTTGAGGGTTTGGCTTTGAAAGGAGAAATAAGGTTGGGTGTGATTTCTGGAGAAGTTTATGCGAGGTCGTCGCGAGGAAGAAGATGAACGGATGACGTTCATCTCGCCTTAAGATGCGTGCAGAAATCTGATTTCTGCACGCAGCGATCTTCGTGGCCAATTTCGGAGGTGTTCTGGCCAGATCTGGGTGAACGACTCAACACGAAAGTTGTAGCCCTTGAAATTACCTTTCCAACGAGTGGTTTCTCGTTTCCATGCGATACCTGTAGCCACGGGAAAGCTGGTTCGAGTCCGCTGCGTTCGGGAAAATTCCTGTACAGGAAACTGTTTCCTGTACGTGTTCGAGTTGAATTTCTGGTATGTTGCGACCAGATCTGGGCGATCGACTCAACACGAAAGTCGTAGCCCTCGCGAATACCTTTCCAACGAGGGGTTGTGCGTTGTGATCGGATTCCTGTAGCTCCGGGAATCCCAGTTTTAGTTTTGGGCTATCCTATGTTAATGCACTTGTTAATTTATAATGTTAGCTCTCTTGCAATGATTGTGATTTGCTCATTTGATATCTTGCTCCCATATATCTATAATGTTGTTGTTACTATAATTTAGCATGGTTACTCATTTGGTTGTGTAATAAGGTATAACCATGTATTGGTAGAGAAATGGATTGGATGGGAAGGCTAGATATTAGGAGTTGAGATCGGTATAGGATATACGTATACAATTTGGTGTTGAACATATCTATTGTGCGTAGTGTTGAGGTGAATTTATTGAATAGGTGGGCGTGAAAATGATGAACACTATGTGAGGAGTATTTTGTAACCGTAACCCGAGCCCAAGGGGTTATTAATAACCGATGCTTAGAGTTGAAGTCTCCCTACGGGTAGCATCGAGTGAGTTGTTTTGGGCATGTAATGTGCGACGATTCATCGTGTCGCGATATTGAGATAATGACTGTGGCAGGTCTACGGGTTCGCCAGTCGTCACACCGATGGGAGCCAATGGGTAGACCTTGGGCGGTAGGGTTAGATACTTGGTGTCCATAAACCGAGATCTCCTCCACGCCATGAGAACGGTTGGGCTTGCACCTCGTGCGTTTCCGAGGTTCCATCCGGTTCGAAATCAAAGGCCAGGTTGGGCTGTGTTCTTGGTGCACATTTACCCAAGACCCCTTCTGAGCCGTAGTACGCATGTGAGCTCCGCTGTTGTGTTCTTAGCGTTGAGGCGTACGGGGGCCTAGGATAGGTAGTGTGATACCACCTAGTAGTGGAGACGCCCGCTCCACTGTCGCCGTCTGGCCACGACGGACGACGCCTGAGAGGTTAGCTACCTGCTCGAAAAGTGGGAACTTCAAGTCTGTGTCGACATAGCAACTTGTATGTGCGTGCGCATGAGTCGGTCATACCATAACATTCATATCATGTCATTCATTGCATACACAAGATCCTCATCGTATAAGTTTGTATGGGCACTCCTATACGATGAGTTACTTTATTGTTAAGCCGATCCTTAACTTATAAGTTTGTATGGGCACTCTTATAAGTTAAGTTACTATTCTGATTAATTATACCTGCTGTCATATACTATTGATATTTGTAGAACTGCTAGTTGTGTTTATACTCCACTATTTTTATAGTCACCTGCTTGTTTACTTGCTTATATATATATACATATTGTACCTTGTTCCTTTCTCCGCCCGGTGCCGAGGAGTCGCCGGGGGAGCGGATGTGAAGCCACTTAGTCTTATGACTAACGGTTGCTACGTCTTCCTTTTTAGGAGGAAACCCCGCAGGTAGAGCAGCTACGGACTATGCAGCAGGACAGCCAGGCCCGGATGATAGGACCTGAGGTGGTGGTGCCCTCGGCACCGTCAGTGACAGTCGTGAGTGTTTTCATGTAGCCGTTTGGCAAAGCATTTCTAGACTCTTATTCTTTTTGTACAAGCCTGTTGTGCTTGTTATCTTCCGCTACTTTTGGACTTTAACTTAGCTGTGAACTGAACTGCTTTTGCTTTTACTTTTCTGTTATGGTTGGGTTGGCATATTTGTTGTGATATGGATTGTAGCCGGCGGAATAGGCGTCTTGTGGTAAAGGCTAACCCGTGTGTTAGTGCTACCGCAAGGCGGCTATTTCGGGCATAAGACTCCCCTCGTGCCGTGTGTTGTGTTCCGGGAGGGGGGGGTCTTACAAATGGTATCAGACTTAGCCGATCTTCACCTACAGCAGTCAGGTAACAATGGGTCACTCCCGTTCGATTAGTCGGTTTGGGGACAAACCGACTTAGCGGAAGCAGTGGTGTGCCCATATGTAATTCACACTAAGTTGTCCAACTTTGACATTAGTTTTAGCCAACCTGACCCTAATTTGTACCTTTCGTATAGGTCCCAGCGCAGGTGGAGCCGGTTGGGGGCACTCCTACCCCTTCCGTTCCTTCACAATTCCAGCAGTCGGAGCTGGGACAAACGCTGTCAGCCATATTGGATGCATTTAAAGCCCAGCAAGCTCCGGTGCAACAACAAGCGCCAAGCTCCAACTGGTTGAGCACCTTCCGTGCCCTGTCCCCTCCTGCCTATCTTGGGACAGAATCGTCGGTGCGCACCGAGGAATGGCTTGATACCGTGCAGGAATTGATGGCTGGCATAAGATGTCCGAACAGCATGGCGGTGACATTGGTAGTGACGCTGCTAGAGCTGCACGCCAAAAGGTGGTGGAAGTCCCTCATGGGCTCCATCTTCCAAGGGCGGTTGTACACGGACATCGGTTGGAACGAGTTCACCGAGGCTTTTCTGGAGCACTTCATCCCTTCTTCTGCTCGGGATGGACTTGAAGAAAAATTTTTGCAACTGAAGCAGGGATCGAATTCGGTAACGGAGTACCAGAGGGAGTTCCAACACCTCGCAAGGTTTGCCGATTCCTATGAGTTGGACGATAGAGGCTACGCGAAGCGCTTCTACAAAGGGTTGAGGGACCCCCTGAGGCAGGCCCTTTTGTTTATAGCCGATGGAAGCCTGGCAGAAATCATCGACATGGCAAAGAGACTGGAGGCGGACCACATGGGATGTAACAAGAGACCCGCGGAAGGAGTAATTGAAGTCGGCCCTAGTAATAGAAGGCGGAACGATCATGGCAGAGGAAGGGGAAACCACAGAGGCGGTCGGTGGGTCAACCGGAACTATCGGGTGGAGTACCCAATTCCGCAACCACTAGCTTTACCTCCACCACCGCAGCAGCAATATTATCAACAACCTGGGGGCCGACGTGAGGTGATATGTTTTGAGTGCAACCAACCGGGGCATGTCCGACGAGTTTGCCCGCGATTGATCGGGGATGCTCCTATTGCTCCCCCTCCAGTAGCTCCACGGGGGCGAGGGCACATGCGTGGCCGAGGAAGAGGACCACCAGGAAGAAATCAAGGACATGCACGGGAGCATGTATTCGCATTGGATATGACTCAGGAGAGAAATCCGCAGGAAGTCATCACCGGTACGTGCAAAATTTATTAATATTATATGACTTGTTAGATTTATGATACAAATGATACGCGCTATTCTGAATAGTGATTACCCTTTTGGAACCTAGGCACTCTCGTGGTTAGCGGGAGACCCGCCTATACGTTATTTGACACGGGTGCGTCTCACTCGTTCATTTCGGAGGACTTCGTGAAGGACTTGGAGGGAGTGCAACACTTCACGGGCATTACTCAAAGGGTGCGCCTTCCGGACGGCTCTGAGATGACGTCGTCAGCAAGTTGCGATTTCGACACCCTTATTGGAGGAAAGTTCTTTGAAACTCCGGCTACAGTGTTAAGAATCCCGGAGTTCGATCTCATCTTGGGCATGAAGTGGTTGGACTGGCACCACGCCAGGATCAATTGTGCGGAGAAGCAAGTTATGTTGAGGCATGGAGACTCGGAAGTCATCTTCCAAGGTATTAAATTCGCACCCCGTAAATTATTATCTTCAATCCAAGTTATGAAATCTCATATGGAAGGGGACGAGGTCTATGTAATCTGCTTCGAGTTGAAGAAATTGACATTAGAGGTCAAGGATGTGCGGGTGGTGCGAGAATTCCCCGAGGTATTTCCCGAGAAATTGCCGGGACTACCCCCGCATAGGGAAGTGGACTTCCAAATCAAGCTAATTCCGGGTGCCAAGCCCGTCTCGCGAGCTCCATACCGAATGGCTCCGAAGGAACTTGCAGAGTTTAGAGTCCAGCTTCAGGAATTGGTGGAAGCAGGGTTCGTTCGCCCAAGCTCGTCGCCTTGGGGAGCGCCCGTTTTGTTCGTCAAAAAGAAGGATGGCACCCTGCGGTTATGTATTGATTATCGAGAGTTGAACCGGTTAACGGTGCGGAACACCTATCCCCTGCCGCGCATTGATGAGTTATTTGATCAATTGGTGGGATCGTATTGGTTCTCCAAGTTAGATCTGCGTTCGGGATATTATCAGCTGAGGATACAAGAAGATGACATTCAGAAGACGGCGTTCAGTTCGAGATATGGTTTGTATGAATTCACCGTGATGCCGTTTGGGCTCACAAACGCCCCTTCCGCCTTTATGAGCTTGATGAACAAGGTGTTCGGCCCTTATTTGGACATCTTTGTCATCGTATTCATCGATGATATCTTAGTCTACTCCAAGACTGAAGCAGAACACGCCGAACATCTAACTTTGGTGCTGAGGAAACTAAAGGAGCACGCTTTGTTTGCCAAGTTCAGCAAATGCGAGTTTTGGCTTCGAGAGGTCGCGTTCTTGGGCCATGTGATTAGTGGGGCGGGGCTAGCAGTAGATCCGGCTAAGGTGCGGGCCGTGAAGGAGTGGTCGTCATTGAAGTCAGCGGCCGACATACGGAGCTTTCTTGGACTTGCCGGGTACTATCGCAAGTTCGTGAAAGGCTTCTCGAAGATCGCCCTTCCCCTTACTACGCTGACCAAGAAGGGTGTGTCGTTTGAATGGACACCCCAGTGTGAAGCTGCATTCCAAGAGTTGAAGGACAGATTGACGACTGCACCCATCCTAGCTCTTCCATCTGAGAAGGAGGGCTTTCAAGTTTACACGGATGCGTCGTATCAAGGGATGGGAGCTGTGTTGATGCAGAATGGGCATGTGATCGCTTATGCTTCAAGACAGTTGAAGAAGCATGAAGCCAGCTACCCGGTGCATGATCTAGAGTTGGGAGCGGTGGTGTTCGCCTTGAAGATTTGGAGGCATTATTTATATGGCGTCCACTGCAAGATCTACTCGGATCACAAAAATCTGAAGTACGTTCACACCCAAAAGGAGTTAAACTTGAGACAGCGGCGGTGGTTGGAGTTCTTGTGCGACTATGAATTCACCTTGAACTACCACCCCGGGAAGGTTAATTCCGTAGCTGATGCCTTGAGCCGAAAGGCACCGGGAACGAGCACGGAATCCCACTTGATGAGGATGGAGTTAATCCGAACACTGCAAGAGATGGAAATCACTTTGGTCTTTAAGAATCAACCGGAAGAGTATACAGAATATTTGGCCGCGATGAGTATAGTTTGCAACATACGAGACCGGATCCGGACGGAACAAAAGAAGGATGCGGCTTTAACCCCGGCTTTCAAGTCGATGGAGGATGGGACTACGGAAGAATACTCCCTAAAAGACGGCCTCGTCCATTTTCGTGGCCGGCTTTACATCCCCGAAGGCGACAACATTCGGGAGGATATTCTAAAGGAGGCCCATTGCTCCAAGTACTCGGTGCACCCGGGGATCGCAAAGATGTATACCGATTTGAGAAAAACAATGTGTTGGCCGGGCATGAAGAGGGATGTCAAGTACTTTGTTACTCATTGTGTGGCCTGTCAAATGGTGAAGGCGGAGTGCAGAAGCCCCGGTGGAATGCTACAGTCGTTGCCCATCCCCGAATGGAAATTTGAGGACATCTCCATGGACTTCGTCCACGGGTTACCTCGCTCGCGCTCGGGGAATGATTCTGTGTGGGTGATAGTTGACCGGTTGACCAAGGTAGCCCGATTTATCCCAATGAAGAAGGAGGCGCAGGTGGGCGTCCTAGTGCGTCTCTTTGTGGAGCAATTTGTGCGGTACCATGGTGTGCCGAAGACGATCGTCTCCGATCGGGATGGTCGGTTTACTTCAAGAGAATGGAGGGCTGTACAGGCTTATTTGGGCTCGCGCCTCACCTTTAGCACGGCCTTTCACCCTCAAACGGACGGGCAATCTGAACGAACCATCCGAACATTGGAGGACCTTCTGCGGTTGTGTGTGCTAGATAAAGGAGAACCATGGGAGAGACTCTTACCTCTCGTGGAGTTCTCTTATAATAACAGTCATCAAGCCAGTATTGGAATGGCACCTCATGAAGCTTTGTATGGAAGGAGGTGTAGAACACCCTTGTCCTGGGTGCAAGACGAAGATCCGAAGACATTGGGAAATGAGTACATTGATGACACGGACGCGGTGGTTAGGTTGATCCGGGATCGAATGCTAGAGGCTCAAAGCCGACAGGCGAAATATTACAACGCAAGGCACCGTATGGTGGAGTTTCAAGTGGGTGATAAGGTGTTCCTGAAGATTCGACCGATGCACGGAGTGTCGCGGGTACGTGGAGTCAAGAAGCTCAGCCCAAGGTATGTCGGGCCCTATGTCGTAGTGGAAAGGATTGGCCCTCTGGCCTATCGATTGGAGTTACCACCGGAGCTGGAGAACCTTCACGACGTGTTCCATGTATCGTCGCTTCGGAAGGCTTTGTTGCGGCCTGAACAATATACCCCCACGGCGGATGGTGCCGTGGCGTCTGATAGGTCTGTGCGACTGGAGCCGGTGCGGATCGTTGATAACGAGACAAGAACCTTGCGCCGCAAAAGTGTTCCCTTGGTGAAAATACTATGGTCTAATCATGGGAAGGAGGAGTTCACATGGGAGCCAAAGGACTTAATGCAAGGGCGCTACCCGGAGTTGTTTATTCCAGGTAAGAATTTTATTTGAAAGCATAGTTCCCTTTTATGTGTTTCACTCCCATAGCCTTACCCTGATTTCGGGGACGAAATCTTTTATTTTGTTTATAGGATTTGTAACGTCCCAATTCGCGCTAGGCCCCTTGATTGCGTATTTGAGTCTAGGGGGCTGTGGTGAGCCTAATGGGGGTGTGGGGGGAGCAGGTGCGAACGTACGAAAAATGAGGAAAACAAGGCAAAATGGCAATTCTGGCTGACACGGGTATGGACACGGCCGTGTCCATACCCGTGTGCCTCATAAAAATAGGCTTACCAGTCAGAGAGGTACACGGGTATTGGGACACGGGCGTGTCCCTAGCCGTGTGCCAAGGACACGGGTCGAGACACGGCCGTGTCTCTACCCGTGTGCCGCAACCCCGACCCGGCAGAAAGTTGTTCTGGGATGAACACGGCCTTGAACACGGCAGGCAACACGGCCGTGTCACATGCACACGGGTAGGAACACGGCCGTGTGCCTACCCGTGTCTGCGATGTATAAAAAGGAAAAAGTTGTGAAACCCTAGCATTCATTCTCCTTTCTTCTGCCCCGAAAATTCTGAGAGGGTTCTTGGCTGGAGGAGGAGGAAGAGCTTGCCGGAGCCATCCTTGGAGGAATCAAAACGCCGCCGCCGTCAAGGGAAAAACAATGCCGCCGCGAAGGAGTGCGAGGCTCATGGCCGGCCATGGTGGTACCGCTGGACTTGAGGTGAGCTTCCTCCCCTCTCCCTTGGTGCTAGATCTATAGCTATTTTAGGAGAGACATCGACTCCTTAGAGTCTTGATGGTGAGGAGGAGAGTTCTTAGGATAAGCCATGCCTAGGTTTTCTAGGCTTAGTCTCCCTCAACCTTCTCATCATTCAAGGTGGAGATGAGAGGGGTTTTCGTTGAGGGTTTGGCTTTGAAAGGAGAAATAAGGTTGGGTGTGATTTCTGGAGAAGTTTATGCGAGGTCGTCGCGAGGAAGAAGATGAACGGATGCCGTTCATCTCGCCTTAAGATGCGTGCAGAAATCTGATTTCTGCACGCAGCGACCTTCGTGGCCAATTTCGGAGGTGTTCTGGCCAGATCTGGGTGAACGACTCAACACGAAAGTTGTAGCCCTTGAAATTACCTTTCCAACGAGTGGTTGCTCGTTTCCATGCGATACCTGTAGCCACGGGAAAGCTGGTTCGAGTCCGCTGCGTTCGGGAAAATTCCTGTACAGGAAACTGTTTCCTATACGTGTTCGAGTTGAATTTCTGGTATGTTGCGACCAGATCTGGGCGATCGACTCAACACGAAAGTCGTAGCCCTCACGAATACCTTTCCAACGAGGGGTTGTGCGTTGTGATCGGATTCCTGTAGCTCCGGGAATCCCAGTTTTAGTTTTGGGCTATCCTATGTTAATGCACTTGTTAATTTATAATGTTAGCTCTCTTGCAATGATTGTGATTTGCTCATTTGATATCTTGCTCCCATATATCTATAATGTTGTTGTTACTATAATTTAGCATGGTTACTCATTTGGTTGTGTAATAAGGTATAACCATGTATTGGTAGAGAAATGGATTGGATGGGAAGGCTAGATATTAGGAGTTGAGATCGGTATAGGATATACGTATACAATTTGGTGTTGAACATATCTATTGTGCGTAGTGTTGAGGTGAATTTATTGAATAGGTGGGCGTGAAAATGATGAACACTATGTGAGGAGTATTTTGTAACCGTAACCCGAGCCCAAGGGGTTATTAATAACCGATGCTTAGAGTTGAAGTCTCCCTACGGGTAGCATCGAGTGAGTTGTTTTGGGGCATGTAATGTGCGACGATTCATCGTGTCGCGATATTGAGATAATGACTGTGGCAGGTCTACGGGTTCGCCAGTCGTCACACCGATGGGAGCCAATGGGTAGACCTTGGGCGGTAGGGTTAGATACTTGGTGTCCATAAACCGAGATCTCCTCCGCGCCATGAGAACGGTTGGGCTTGCACCTCGTGCGTTTCCGAGGTTCCATCCGGTTCGAAATCAAAGGCCAGGTTGGGCTGTGTTCTTGGTGCACATTTACCCAAGACCCCTTCTGAGCCGTAGTACGCATGTGAGCTCCGCTGTTGTGTTCTTAGCGTTGAGGCGTACGGGGGCCTAGGATAGGTAGTGTGATACCACCTAGTAGTGGAGACGCCCGCTCCACTGTCGCCGTCTGGCCACGACGGACGACGCCTGAGAGGTTAGCTACCTGCTCGAAAAGTGGGAACTTCAAGTCTGTGTCGACATAGCAACTTGTATGTGCGTGCGCATGAGTCGGTCATACCATAACATTCATATCATGTCATTCATTGCATACACAAGATCCTCATCGTATAAGTTTGTATGGGCACTCCTATACGATGAGTTACTTTATTGTTAAGCCGATCCTTAACTTATAAGTTTGTATGGGCACTCTTATAAGTTAAGTTACTATTCTGATTAATTATACCTGCTGTCATATACTATTGATATTTGTAGAACTGCTAGTTGTGTAGCGTAGTTTATACTCCACTATTTTTACAGTCACCTGCTTGTTTACTTGCTTATATATATATACATATTGTACCTTGTTCCTTTCTCCGCCCGGTGCCGAGGAGTCGCCGGGGGAGCGGATGTGAAGCCACTTAGTCTTATGACTAACGGTTGCTACGTCTTCCTTTTTAGGAGGAAACCCCGCAGGTAGAGCAGCTACGGACTATGCAGCAGGACAGCCAGGCCCGGATGATAGGACCTGAGGTGGTGGTGCCCTCGGCACCGTCAGTGACAGTCGTGAGTGTTTTCATGTAGCCGTTTGGCAAAGCATTTCTAGACTCTTGTTCTTTTTGTACAAGCCTGTTGTGCTTGTTATCTTCCGCTACTTTTGGACTTTAACTTAGCTGTGAACTGAACTGCTTTTGCTTTTACTTTTCTGTTATGGTTGGGTTGGCATATTTGTTGTGATATGGATTGTAGCCGGCGGAATAGGCGTCTTGTGGTAAAGGCTAACCCGTGTGTTAGTGCTACCGCAAGGCGGCTATTTCGGGCATAAGACTCCCCTCGTGCCGTGTGTTGTGTTCCGGGAGGGGGGGGTCTTACAAATGGTATCAGACTTAGCCGATCTTCACCTACAGCAGTCAGGTAACAATGGGCCACTCCCGTTCGATTAGTCGGTTTGGGGACAAACCGACTTAGCGGAAGCAGTGGTGTGCCCATATGTAATTCACACTAAGTTGTCCAACTTTGACATTAGTTTTAGCCAACCTGACCCTAATTTGTACCTTGCGTATAGGTCCCAGCGCAGGTGGAGCCGGTTGGGGGCACTCCTACCCCTTCCGTTCCTTCACAATTCCAGCAGTCGGAGCTGGGACAAACGCTGTCAGCCATATTAGATGCATTTAAAGCCCAGCAAGCTCCGGTGCAACAACAAGCGCCAAGCTCCAACTGGTTGAGCACCTTCCGTGCCCTGTCCCCTCCTGCCTATCTTGGGACAGAATCGCCGGTGCGCACCGAGGAATGGCTTGATACCGTGCAGGAATTGTTGGCTGGCATAAGATGTCCGAACAGCATGGTGGTGACATTGGTAGTGACGCTGCTAGAGCTGCACGCCAAAAGGTGGTGGAAGTCCCTCATGGGCTCCATCTTCCAAGGGCGGTTGTACACGGACATCGGTTGGAACGAGTTCACCGAGGCTTTTCTGGAGCACTTCATCCCTTCTTCTGCTCGGGATGGACTTGAAAAAAAATTTCTGCAACTGAAGCAGGGATCGAATTCGGTAACGGAGTACCAGAGGGAGTTCCAACACCTCGCTAGGTTTGCCGATTCCTATGAGTTGGACGATAGAGGCTACGCGAAGCGCTTCTACAAAGGGTTGAGGGACCCCCTGAGGCAGGCCCTTTTGTTTATAGCCGATGGAAGCCTGGCAGAAATCATCGACATGGCAAAGAGACTGGAGGCGGACCACATGGGATGTAACAAGAGACCCGCGGAAGGAGTAATTGAAGTCGGCCCTAGTAATAGAAGGCGGAACGATCATGGCAGAGGAAGGGGAAACCACAGAGGCGGTCGGTGGGTCAACCGGAACTATCGGGTGGAGTACCCAATTCCGCAACCACTAGCTTTACCTCCACCACCGCAGCAGCAATATTATCAACAACCTGGGGGCCGACGTGAGGTGATATGTTTTGAGTGCAACCAACCGGGGCATGTCCGACGAGTTTGCCCGCGATTGATCGGGGATGCTCCTATTGCTCCCCCTCCAGTAGCTCCACGGGGGCGAGGGCACATGCGTGGCCGAGGAAGAGGACCACCAGGAAGAAATCAAGGACATGCACGGGAGCATGTATTCGCATTGGATATGACTCAGGAGAGAAATCCGCAGGAAGTCATCACCGGTACGTGCAAAATTTATTAATATTATATGACTTGTTAGATTTATTATACAAATGATACGCGCTATTCTGAATAGTGATTACCCTTTTGGAACCTAGGCACTCTCGTGGTTAGCGGGAGACCCGCCTATACGTTATTTGACACGGGTGCGTCTCACTCGTTCATTTCGGAGGACTTCGTGAAGGACTTGGAGGGAGTGCAACACTTCACGGGCATTACTCAAAGGGTGCGCCTTCCGGACGGCTCTGAGATGACGTCGTCAGCAAGTTGCGATTTCGACACCCTTATTGGAGGAAAGTTCTTTGAAACTCCGGCTACAGTGTTAAGAATCCCGGAGTTCGATCTCATCTTGGGCATGAAGTGGTTGGACTGGCACCACGCCAGGATCAATTGTGCGGAGAAGCAAGTTATGTTGAGGCATGGAGACTCGGAAGTCATCTTCCAAGGTATTAAATTCGCACCCCGTAAATTATTATCTTCAATCCAAGTTATGAAATCTCATATGGAAGGGGACGAGGTCTATGTAATCTGCTTCGAGTTGAAGAAATTGACATTAGAGGTCAAGGATGTGCGGGTGGTGCGAGAATTCCCCGAGGTATTTCCCGAGAAATTGCCGGGACTACCCCCGCATAGGGAAGTGGACTTCCAAATCAAGCTAATTCCGGGTGCCAAGCCCGTCTCGCGAGCTCCATACCGAATGGCTCCGAAGGAACTTGCAGAGTTTAGAGTCCAGCTTCAGGAATTGGTGGAAGCAGGGTTCGTTCGCCCAAGCTCGTCGCCTTGGGGAGCGCCCGTTTTGTTCGTCAAAAAGAAGGATGGCACCCTGCGGTTATGTATTGATTATCGAGAGTTGAACCGGTTAACGGTGCGGAACACCTATCCCCTGCCGCGCATTGATGAGTTATTTGATCAATTGGTGGGATCGTATTGGTTCTCCAAGTTAGATCTGCGTTCGGGATATTATCAGCTGAGGATACAAGAAGATGACATTCAGAAGACGGCGTTCAGTTCGAGATATGGTTTGTATGAATTCACCGTGATGCCGTTTGGGCTCACAAACGCCCCTTCCGCCTTTATGAGCTTGATGAACAAGGTGTTCGGCCCTTATTTGGACATCTTTGTCATCGTATTCATCGATGATATCTTAGTCTACTCCAAGACTGAAGCAGAACACGCCGAACATCTAACTTTGGTGCTGAGGAAACTAAAGGAGCACGCTTTGTTTGCCAAGTTCAGCAAATGCGAGTTTTGGCTTCGAGAGGTCGCGTTCTTGGGCCATGTGATTAGTGGGGCGGGGCTAGCAGTAGATCCGGCCAAGGTGCGGGCCGTGAAGGAGTGGTCGCCATTGAAGTCAGCGGCCGACATACGGAGCTTTCTTGGACTTGCCGGGTACTATCGCAAGTTCGTGAAAGGCTTCTCGAAGATCGCCCTTCCCCTTACTACGCTGACCAAGAAGGGTGTGTCGTTTGAATGGACACCCCAGTGTGAAGCTGCATTCCAAGAGTTGAAGGACAGATTGACGACTGCACCCATCCTAGCTCTTCCATCTGGGAAGGAGGGCTTTCAAGTTTACACGGATGCGTCGTATCAAGGGATGGGAGCTGTGTTGATGCAGAATGGGCATGTGATCGCTTATGCTTCAAGACAGTTGAAGAAGCATGAAGCCAGCTACCCGGTGCATGATCTAGAGTTGGGAGCGGTGGTGTTCGCCTTGAAGATTTGGAGGCATTATTTATATGGCGTCCACTGCAAGATCTACTCGGATCACAAAAATCTGAAGTACGTTCACACCCAAAAGGAGTTAAACTTGAGACAGCGGCGGTGGTTGGAGTTCTTGTGCGACTATGAATTCACCTTGAACTACCACCCCGGGAAGGTTAATTCCGTAGCTGATGCCTTGAGCCGAAAGGCACCGGGAACGAGCACGGAATCCCACTTGATGAGGATGGAGTTAATCCGAACACTGCAAGAGATGGAAATCACTTTGGTCTTTAAGAATCAACCGGAAGAGTATACAGAATATTTGGCCGCGATGAGTATAGTTTGCAACATACGAGACCGGATCCGGACGGAACAAAAGAAGGATGCGGCTTTAACCCCGGCTTTCAAGTCGATGGAGGATGGGACTACGGAAGAATACTCCCTAAAAGACGGCCTCGTCCATTTTCGTGGCCGGCTTTACATCCCCGAAGGCGACAACATTCGGGAGGATATTCTAAAGGAGGCCCATTGCTCCAAGTACTCGGTGCACCCGGGGATCGCAAAGATGTATACCGATTTGAGAAAAACAATGTGTTGGCCGGGCATGAAGAGGGATGTCAAGTACTTTGTTACTCATTGTGTGGCCTGTCAAATGGTGAAGGCGGAGTGCAGAAGCCCCGGTGGAATGCTACAGTCGTTGCCCATCCCCGAATGGAAATTTGAGGACATCTCCATGGACTTCGTCCACGGGTTACCTCGCTCGCGCTCGGGGAATGATTCTGTGTGGGTGATAGTTGACCGGTTGACCAAGGTAGCCCGATTTATCCCAATGAAGAAGGAGGCGCAGGTGGGCGTCCTAGTGCGTCTCTTTGTGGAGCAATTTGTGTGGTACCATGGTGTGCCGAAGACGATCGTCTACGATCGGGATGGTCGGTTTACTTCAAGAGAATGGAGGGCTGTACAGGCTTATTTGGGCTCGTGCCTCACCTTTAGCACGGCCTTTCACCCTCAAACGGACGGGCAATCTGAACGAACCATCCGAACATTGGAGGACCTTCTGCGGTTGTGTGTGCTAGATAAAGGAGAACCATGGGAGAGACTCTTACCTCTCGTGGAGTTCTCTTATAATAACAGTCATCAAGCCAGTATTGGAATGGCACCTCATAAAGCTTTGTATGGAAGGAGGTGTAGAACACCCTTGTCCTGGGTGCAAGACGAAGATCCGAAGACATTGGGAAATGAGTACATTGATGACACGGACGCGGTGGTTAGGTTGATCTGGGATCGAATGCTAGAGGCTCAAAGCCGACAGGCGAAATATTACAACGCAAGGCACCGTATGGTGGAGTTTCAAGTGGGTGATAAGGTGTTCCTGAAGATTCGACCGATGCACGGAGTGTCGCGGGTACGTGGAGTCAAGAAGCTCAGCCCAAGGTATGTCGGGCCCTATGTCATAGTGGAAAGGATTGGCCCTCTGGCCTATCGATTGGAGTTACCACCGGAGCTGGAGAACCTTCACGACGTGTTCCATGTATCGTCGCTTCGGAAGGCTTTGTTGCGGCCTGAACAATATACCCCCACGGCGGATGGTGCCGTGGCGTCTGATAGGTCTGTGCGACTGGAGCCGGTGCGGATCGTTGATAACGAGACAAGAACCTTGCGACGCAAAAGTGTTCCCTTGGTGAAAGTACTATGGTCTAATCATGGGAAGGAGGAGTTCACATGGGAGCCAAAGGACTTAATGCAAGGGCGCTACCCGGAGTTGTTTACTCCAGGTAAGAATTTTATTTGAAAGCATAGTTCCCTTTTATGTGTTTCACTCCCATAGCCTTACCCTGATTTCGGGGATGAAATCTTTTATTTTGTTTATAGGATTTGTAACGTCCCAATTCGCGCTAGGCCCCTTGATTGCGTATTTGAGTCTAGGGGGCTGTGGTGAGCCCAATGGGGGTGTGGGGGGAGCAGGTGCGAACGTACGGGAAATGAGGAAAACAAGGCAAAATGGCAATTCTGGCTGACACGGGTATGGACACGGCCGTGTCCATACCCGTGTGCCTCATAAAAATAGGCTTACCAGTCAGAGAGGTACACGGGTATTGGGACACGGGCGTGTCCCTAGCCGTGTACCAAGGACACGGGTCGAGACACGGCCGTGTCTCTACCCGTGTGCCGCAACCCCGACCCGGCAGAAAGTTGTTCTGGGATGAACACGGCCTTGAACACGGCAGGCAACACGGCCGTGTCACATGCACACGGGTAGGAACACGGCCATGTGCCTACCCGTGTCTGCGATGTATAAAAAGGAAAAAGTTGTGAAACCCTAGCATTCATTCTCCTTTCTTCTGCCCCGAAAATTCTGAGAGGGTTCTTGGCTGGAGGAGGAGGAAGAGCTTGCCGGAGCCATCCTTGGAGGAATCAAAACGCCGCCGCCGTCAAGGGAAAAACAATGCCGCCGCGAAGGAGTGCGAGGCTCATGGCCGGCCATGGTGGTACCGCTGGACTTGAGGTGAGCTTCCTCCCCTCTCCCTTGGTGCTAGATCTATAGCTATTTTAGGAGAGACATCGACTCCTTAGAGTCTTGATGGTGAGGAGGAGAGTTCTTAGGATAAGCCATGCCTAGGTTTTCTAGGCTTAGTCTCCCTCAACCTTCTCATCATTCAAGGTAGAGATGAGAGGGGTTTTCGTTGAGGGTTTGGCTTTGAAAGGAGAAATAAGGTTGGGTGTGATTTCTGGAGAAGTTTATGCGAGGTTGTCGCGAGGAAGAAGATGAACGGATGCCGTTCATCTCGCCTTAAGATGCGTGCAGAAATCTGATTTCTGCACGCAGCGATCTTCGTGGCCAATTTCGGAGGTGTTCTGGCCAGATCTGGGTGAACGACTCAACACAAAAGTTGTAGCCCTTGAAATTACCTTTCCAACGAGTGGTTGCTCGTTTCCATGCGATACGTGTAGCCACGGGAAAGCTGGTTCGAGTCCGCTGCGTTCGGGAAAATTCCTGTACAGGAAACTGTTTCCTGTACGTGTTCGAGTTGAATTTCTGGTATGTTGCGATCAGATCTGGGCGATCGACTCAACACAAAGGTCGTAGCCCTCGCGAATACCTTTCCAACGAGTGGTTGTGCGTTGTGATCGGATTCCTGTAGCTCCGGGAATCCCAGTTTTAGTTTTGGGCTATCCTATGTTAATGCACTTGTTAATTTATAATGTTAGCTCTCTTGCAATGATTGTGATTTGCTCATTTGATATCTTGCTCCCATATATCTATAATGTTGTTGTTACTATAATTTAGCATGGTTACTCATTTGGTTGTGTAATAAGGTATAACCATGTATTGGTAGAGAAATGGATTGGATGGGAAGGCTAGATATTAGGAGTTGAGATCGGTATAGGATATACGTATACAATTTGGTGTTGAACATATCTATTGTGCGTAGTGTTGAGGTGAATTTATTGAATAGGTGGGCGTGAAAATGATGAACACTATGTGAGGAGTATTTTGTAACCGTAACCCGAGCCCAAGGGGTTATTAATAACCGATGCTTAGAGTTGAAGTCTCCCTACGGGTAGCATCGAGTGAGTTGTTTTGGGGCATGTAATGTGCGACGATTCATCGTGTCGCGATATTGAGATAATGACTGTGGCAGGTCTACGGGTTCGCCAGTCGTCACACCGATGGGAGCCAATGGGTAGACCTTGGGCGGTAGGGTTAGATACTTGGTGTCCATAAACCGAGATCTCCTCCGCGCCATGAGAACGGTTGGGCTTGCACCTCGTGCGTTTCCGAGGTTCCATCCGGTTCGAAATCAAAGGCCAGGTTGGGCTGTGTTCTTGGTGCACATTTACCCAAGACCCCTTCTGAGCCGTAGTACGCATGTGAGCTCCGCTGTTGTGTTCTTAGCGTTGAGGCGTACGGGGGCCTAGGATAGGTAGTGTGATACCACCTAGTAGTGGAGACGCCCGCTCCACTGTCGCCGTCTGGCCACGACGGACGACGCCTGAGAGGTTAGCTACCTGCTCGAAAAGTGGGAACTTCAAGTCTGTGTCGACATAGCAACTTGTATGTGCGTGCGCATGAGTCGGTCATACCATAACATTCATATCATGTCATTCATTGCATACACAAGATCCTCATCGTATAAGTTTGTATGGGCACTCCTATACGATGAGTTACTTTATTGTTAAGCCGATCCTTAACTTATAAGTTTGTATGGGCACTCTTATAAGTTAAGTTACTATTCTGATTAATTATACCTGCTGTCATATACTATTGATATTTGTAGAACTGCTAGTTGTGTAGCGTAGTTTATACTCCACTATTTTTACAGTCACCTGCTTGTTTACTTGCTTATATATATATACATATTGTACCTTGTTCCTTTCTCCGCCCGGTGCCGAGGAGTCGCCGGGGGAGCGGATGTGAAGCCACTTAGTCTTATGACTAACGGTTGCTACGTCTTCCTTTTTAGGAGGAAACCCCGCAGGTAGAGCAGCTACGGACTATGCAGCAGGACAGCCAGGCCCGGATGATAGGACCTGAGGTGGTGGTGCCCTCGGCACCGTCAGTGACAGTCGTGAGTGTTTTCATGTAGCCGTTTGGCAAAGCATTTCTAGACTCTTGTTCTTTTTGTACAAGCCTGTTGTGCTTGTTATCTTCCGCTACTTTTGGACTTTAACTTAGCTGTGAACTGAACTGCTTTTGCTTTTACTTTTCTGTTATGGTTGGGTTGGCATATTTGTTGTGATATGGATTGTAGCCGGCGGAATAGGCGTCTTGTGGTAAAGGCTAACCCGTGTGTTAGTGCTACCGCAAGGCGGCTATTTCGGGCATAAGACTCCCCTCGTGCCGTGTGTTGTGTTCCGGGAGGGGGGGGTCTTACACAAGATGCCATGGAAGAAGAGAAAGAGAAAGCTGCCCTGAAAGAAAAGGAAAAGGCTGTATCAGAAGCCTATGATCCATATGATCATCCTCCCTCATCTCATTCTGAGGATGAAGATGATTCAGATCTGTCTGAGGACTCTAAGAAAAAGAAAGCTGCAAAGAGGAAAAGAAAAGCTATGGCTCCTCCTCCTCCCAATCCCGATCATGACACTCCTTACTACATTCTGAAAGGGATTGATCCTAAATCCAAAGAGTTCCAGCACTGGATGTGGTTCCCTAAGAACCAGCAAAAGGAGAGGAAGAAATCAAAGAGGTATGATAGTCCTGCTCCCAGATGGACTCCCAGAGGTCCTCCTCCTCCACCTCCCGGTGCAGGAGCCTCTGGCAATATTTCAGCAAATCCATCTGCCCCTTCTGATAAATCTGCACCTTCTCAGCCTCCTTCAAGGAGAAGTTTTCAAAGCCATCAAGGTAAATCATATTCTGGATATCAAAGGCTCGATGCTGAGACAAAAGAGCAAGTAAAGGAGGTGGTTTATCAAAAGCCAACATTTTCACCCTCTCCTTCACCCAAGAGAAAAGTTTCACCTGCTGCTAAAGACACTTCAAAGAGTAAAAGAACTATTTTCTCAGAAAAATCCAGTAAGAAGTTTGCTGAGTTTGCTCCTCCGACATCTCTTGTTATTCAAGAAGTTAAAGATCCAGCTGAAAGTTTATTAGATCTGTCTACCAAGTTTAAAGCTGTGAAGCCAATAGATACTACATCTGAAAATAAGTATGAAAGTCAAGAGTTAGATCCTGATTTCAGGATGGCTCGTTTTCTAGAGCTTGTTGGCTCAGCCCAGATAAAGAAAGCTAAGGCTGAAGGAAAAGATTCTGCAGGATTTACTACAATGTCAAAATTCAGAATGAAGGAACTTGATAAAATCCAGGTTAGTCCTGAGGTATTTGACCCTTCTAAATATATGGAAAAGCATCCAGAAGCATTCGTTCCAAGGGCTTCAGAACTAAAGATTATTGGTGTACAAGATCTGAAAATGTCTAAGAAAGAAGCCATAGATCCCTTAAGGAAAGTATCTTTTGTTCCTAGCTCTTCTGATCCCAAACCTGATTCTGTAGATCCTTAATTTTTGATTGACTGTTATATATCTGACTGATTGTTAATTGCTAGTTAGTTGTTTAACTATTTCCTGTATTGATTTTATTGTTCTATAGCTAGCTCTGTGTTTTAGTTTTTGAGAGACTTAACTCAAATAGGGGGAGATTGTTGGTACCCTAGTTTGATTTGAGTTTAGTCTTGTCTTCTTAGTCTCTTGACCCATGAATTATCTATGGTCAAGGTTAGTTGTCTAGCTGTAGAGTTCCCAGCTTATCCAGATAAGAATTTGGTTAAGTAGTTTGTTTGTTCGACTATAGTCGAACGTCGCTCGACTATCGTCTATCGGCTGATCGACGATCGTCTATCAGTTGGTCGACGTTCTGTCTGCGTTGATAGCTCGACTATCTGTTGATAGGTCGACTATCTGTCCGCCTTGATAGCTCGACTATCTGTTGATAGGTCGACTATCTGCGTTGCTTTGGTAGTTCGACTATCTGTCCTGATAGCTCAACTATCTGATAGGTCGACTATCTGCTTGATAGGTCGACTATCTGTTTTTCTTTGATAGGTCGACTATCTGTTGATAGGTCGACTATCTGTTTTCTTTGATAGGTCGACTATCTGTTGATAGGTCGACTATCTGTTTTCTGTGATAGGTCGACTATCTGCTTGATAGGTCGACTATCTGTTTTTATTTGGTAGTTCGACTATCTATCCGGATAGATCGACTATCTGATAGCTCGACTATCTGTTCTGATAGGTCGACTATCTGCCGAGGTAGTTCAACTATTTTCCTTAATAGTTCGACTATCTGGATCGTTCGACTATCTGCCCGATAGGTCGACGATCTCCGTGCGCCAGTCGACGATCTCCGAAGGTCGTTCGACGTTTTGCTGTATGCTCTTATTTAGTTTTGTCGTCTTCTGTGATGTGACTAAATTTATATTTATTTTGGCATATTTTATGAAAGATTATCTGAATAATTTGTGATATTATTTCCATGCTATATCAGTTCTATTCTATATGCATGAGCTAATCTTTTCTGACAAAGTCGTTTGTCTTGTAGCTGAGATATGATATCTACCAGGCTGTCCTTTATAGCCGTTAGACTCAAAAAGTCTTCCTGGCCGTAAAGAGATCTTTTTGATGTGACTTTATCTTATATTATTTCATCAGAAGTATTTGCAGCTTCTTAGAAAGCTTTATCCTTTTATAGGATATCTGCCTGCTGTAGTTTGTTTTTGCTTTATGCTTTTTTGCAGCACAGCTTGCAGAGTTCAGAAAAAGACAAGATTCAAACTCAATTAGAGCCGTTGCTGCTGCTGATATATAAAGACTTCCTTGAAGAAGAAATCAAGGGTACACAGAGATAAGAAATTCATTCAGCAAGCTTACAGCAAGAACAAGTTTAACTGCTCTCAGCAATCGTCACTTAACTGAGAAGTTGTTAGCTCTTCCGCTCTTCTTCAACTTGAGTTCTCCTGTTCTAGGAAGTTCTGACTCAGAGTTCTTTTGAAGAAGAAGAAGAAGATAGCTGCTAGAAGATTTCAATTTCTTATTTTATATCTTCTTGTAGTTTTTCCTTCAGTATTTACTGATGTGTTTTTGCACTGAAGCAAGACTTCACCTGGACGTTCTTTGAGCCAGGGGGAGCCTTGATTCTTTTAGAGCTTTCTAGCTCAGTGCAAGTTATTGTGCTTCTCTAATCTATTGTAAAATAGAGAAGACACCTTAACCCCTTTCCCCCTCCTGTACAGGGTTATTACTCCCTTCAAAAGTATCCCTTGGTGGCAGGGCACCTGATCAAAAACCTGTGTTTGGTTTTTAGACACCTGATCAAAAGTCTAAAGGGTTTCTTGATTTACCTGAAGCAGATCTTATTGGTGGCAGGGCACCTGATCAAAAACCTGAGTGGATTCCTACCTTGTTGGTAGAAGAGTGGACGTACCCAAGTTGTTTGGGGAACCACTATAAATTCCTTATGTCGTCTGGATTGCCTTGTTTAATTATTTGCATTGTGGCTGTGATTAGATCATAACTAGGTTTGCTAGTTGTTGGATAGGATCCAAAGCTAAACTGTAATTACAGTTAGCTTTAGTTTGTGCACAACACTTGTGTTAGGCTCTAAGGTTTTATCTTAAATATCTATAACCTTTTTTCCGCATTTCACTCCAAGGGAGTTGAGTAGAAAGTCAACTTTGCTAGTGCAATTTTTTATTACTCTATTCACCCCCCCCCCCTCTAGAGTAGTATCTATCCCTTCTCTTTCACTGAGAAAAAGGAAGTTAAATTCCTTAAAGGTGAGAGTGTATCCCTGAGGGAAGAGATCACCAGTTTGATCTCCCTCCGACAGGAGCACTTGGACCTGACTTCAAAGCATTCAGAGTCCCTTAAGCTCCTCGATCTTAAGCAAGAGGAAATTGACGAGTTGGAAGAACAATTTGCGACAGAAAAGAAGATCGTTAAGAGCTTCTCTATGCCTAAGACAGTTCTTCCACTAGTTGATACCTTCACTGCTCAGACCAAAGGAGCTGATTTGGGGCATGTAGGGGCACCTCGTTCCTCTTCCAGGAGAAACAGGAACCAGAGGAAGAATAAGGCTGCTAAGAAGGCCTCTGCTGCTGAAAAGGGAAAGGCCCCACTCAGCCCTGTTGAGTTCAGAAAGCCCAGCTTTCCCTGTAACCAACATGACTTTGAGTCAACATATGGCCATCACTTCAGGCCCTCGGTTGCAAAGCCAAAGAGCCGGTATGATGGTTGGACCTTTCCCCACAACTTCAGTGAGAGTGTCTTCAAGGCACCTTTTGAGGAAATCCGCGTGGAAAATTATGGTCACTTCTCTAGCGGCCATAATCGGAAGCAGGCACCTAAGGCCAAGCCTGTCACACTGAAAAGCCAAGAGGTGAAGAAATCATGTGACTGTGGTCATCATGATGCCTCCACCTCCAGATCTACGGCCCCGGTTGAACCCTACGTTCCAAGGGTGAAGCAGGCGCCTAAGAGAAAGTATAACAGGTTTGATTGTTGGTGTTGTGGCAAAGTTGGTCACTTTGCCATGGATTGCTGGTTTAATCCAAGGAATAACGAGACTCCTCATGTTGGCAATGCGAGGCCGACCACTCGTAGGGCTAACCAATCAAGGGGGAGTATGCTAACGTGGAATCTAGGACCCAAGTTCGATTGGGTTCCTAAGGCAAATTAATTCTGTTTTGCAGGAATGTCCAAAGGCCAACAAAACTCTCATTTGGTATTTGGACAGTGGATGCTCCCGTCATATGATTGGGACAAGAAGCCTGTTGCGGGAGTACTCTCCAGTTGAGAATGGACCCAAAGTTATATTTGGGGGATCTGATCGGGGAGTCACCAGAGGTTACGGTACGATTTCCAACGGTATACTCTCTATCTCTAACGTAGCTTATATTGAGGGGTTAAATCATAACCTGATCAGTGTAAGCCAGTTATGTGATAAAGGGTATGACGTTAAGTTCTGCAAGGATAAATGCCTGATAATAACATGTGCCTCTTCGGAGACAGTATTAACTGGCATTAGGAGCAGAAATATTTTCTGCTTAGATTTTCTCAGTCTAGATTCTTCTACCCTAGTATGCCTCGTTGTAAAAGGCAGTGCATCTCTTTGTGAACAATGGCACAAGAGATTGGCACATATTAATTATAAGATAATTAATATGCTGTTTTCCAAAGACTTGGTAAGGGATGCTCCCATTATTAAGTGCATTAAAGATAGTCCATGTCCTGCATGCCAGATGGGCAAGCAGACTCGGGCTACCTTTAAGGGCATCCCAGATAAAGACTCCTCCAGATGTCTTTATCTTCTGCACATGGACTTGTTTGGTCCAATGCAAGTTCATAGCTTAGGAGGGAAGTCTTATACGCTAGTGATTGTAGATGATCACTCTCGGTTTACTTGGGTATTCTTTTTAAAACGCAAGTCTGATACATTTGACATCTTCACCAGCTTTGTCAAGCAGATTCAGAATGAACTTAACTGCTCAGTGGTCAAAATTAGAAGTGACTATGGAACAGAGTTCGAGTCTGGTGTTATGACAGAGTTTTGTGAAGAACTTGGTATCTTTCATGAGTTTTCCTCCTCGCGCACTCCTCAACAAAACGGAGTTACGGAGAGTAGAAATAGAACACTCATTGAAGCTTGCACGACAATGTTGAATGACGCTTCACTCCCAGAATACTTCTAGGCTGAGGCTGTCAATACGGCTTGTCATGTTCAAAATCGGGCGTTAATCAACAAAAGTCATCGTAAGATGCCCTACGAGCTACTGAAAGGCAGGAAACCAACCATGTCCTATTTGAGGATCTTTGGTTTCAGATGTTATATACTGAATAATGGGAAGTACCCGCGTACTAAGTTTGGTGAAAAATGCTTCGAAGGCATATTCATGGGCTATAGTAGCCATAGCCGGGCTTATAGAGTTTTCAACAAGAAAACCCTAGTGGTAGAGGAATCAATAAATGTTGTATTTGATGAAGGAAGTTTGCTTAATTGCAAGTCTTCTAGTGGTCTTCTTGAAGATGCAGGTGCCAGACTCGAAAAGCTACACCTGGATGAGCCCGAGAAAGATGCAACTCCAAAATACGTCAAGGTCTCCACCTCAATGCCAATCGGAGAGGATGACAATCAAGATGGAGCAGTCCTCCCTGAAGAGGAAGGAGCCCCAGAAATCGCTAGAGCTCCTGATGCAAGACTTCTAGAGCTCCGACACGTGAGAGATCATCCTAGAGATCAGATCATCGGAGATCCTCGCGACGGTATCAGAACTCGAAGAGGTACTATTAATGAGATTTTGCATCTTAGTTTCCTATCACAGGTTGAGCCAAAGAAGTTCGACGAGGCGAACAAAGATGCAGCATGGATATTGGCCATGTAAGATGAACTACATCAATTTGAAAGATGCAACGTCTGGACGCTGGTTCCAAGACCAAAGGGGCAGAACGTGATCGGCACCAAGTGGATCTTCAGAAACAAACTGGATGAACATGGTGTCATCATAAAGAATAAGGCCAGGCTGGTGGCTCAAGGATACCGACAGGAGGAGGGGATTGACTTCGACCAGACCTTTGCACCAGTGGCAAGACTCGAGGCAATCAGATTGTTCCTGGCGTATGCTTCGCACAAAGGATTCACAGTCTATCAGATGGATGTGAAATCAGCATTCTTGAATGGAGACTTGAAATAGGAAGTATACGTCGCTCAACCTCCAGGTTTTGTCAATCCTACTTATCCTAATCATGTATATTTTCTTAATAAAGCTCTATATGGCTTAAAGAAAGCTCCACGAGCTTGGTATGAGACATTGTCTAGTTTTCTTCTTGAGAACAAGTTCTCTATAGGAAAAATAGATAAGACATTGTTTCTTAGGGAAGTCAAAGGCAAGATCTTGCTGGTGCAAATCTATGTCGATGACATTATATTCGGCTCAACGGACAACAATCTTTGCAAAAAGTTATCTAAACTTATGCAAGGAAAGTTTGAAATGAGCAGTATGGGAGAGCTAAAGTATTTCTTGGGACTTCAAGTGAAACAGTCTGAGGATGGAATCTTCATCTCTCAGACAAAGTTCACAAATGAACTCCTCAAGAAATTCGGAATAGAGAATGCAACCTCTATGAGGACTCCAATGGGATCCACTATGTCTCTGGATAAGGATGAGAAAGGAAAACCTTTCGATGAAACCAAATTCAGAAGCATCATTGGATCCCTGCTCTACCTTACTGCCAGTAGACCGAATATCATGTTCTCCACATGCGTCTGTGCCAGATATCAGGTGAACATTAAGGAATCTCACTATGTCGCTGCAAAGCGAATTCTAAGATACCTTAAAGGTACCCCCAATCTTGGCTTGTGGTACCCGAGAAACAATGATGTCGAGCTAATAGGTTTTTCAGATGCTGATTTTGCAGGGAGTAGGGATGACAGGAAAAGCACTTCCGGGACGTGTCAATTCCTCGGACGACGGCTTATCTCATGGAACAGCAAGAAGCAGAATTGTGTAGCAACCTCCACAGTAGAGTCTGAGTACATCTCGGCAGGCAGCTGTTGCGCACAACTCCTATGGATTAGAAACCAGTTAGCCGACTATGACCTTCAGTTCAAGGAAGTACCAATGTACTGCGACTCCTCCAGTGCAATTGCAATTGCCAACAATCCGGTATCGCACAGCAGAACGAAGCATATTGAAGTGCGCTACCACTTCATTCGGGAGCACGTGGAGAACAAGGACATCTCTCTCTACTATGTCCCCACGGACAAGCAGATTGCAGATATTTTCACAAAGCCCTTAGACGAGGCCAAGTTCAGTCTCTTCAAAACTGAATTTGGGATGCTAAACTATGAGGAATGAAGACTACAGAAGCTCCAGGCTCGTGCATCTAGGGGGAGCATCTGCCAGGAACTCAAGTGTAAGCACAGGTGCAAGAACTGAGGGGGAGCATGGTGTCAAATGCACCAAACCCAGATTTGCAGAAGCCGAAAAGGGGGAGATTACCCTCTCGGCTAAGGCTAAGGTGGCTCCAAGTTTGCTCTCAAGAAATTGGTAATGAATATCTCTCTCAACTCAATTTTAAGTTTATGATTTTCATTCCCATACGCTCTATTCACCTTAGCTTGTAGGGTTTAGGCTTCTTCAAATAGGGGGAGATTGTTGGGTATTGTATCCACAATATACCTGATTTGAAGAAGCCCCTGAACAAGCTAAGGTAAATAGACAATTTATTTGATGAAATCTTTTAAGTTGTGCTTGCAGTTATTCCACGCTAAGTACACACCAATGTCAGGGTGCAATGGGTCAATATACACAGGTCTGCGCGACGTAATCCCTCGTTGAGCAGATCAGTGTGTTGGCCCACGTGTACTCTCTCTATTGGAGTGTACTTAATTTCAAGTACAGGGCTATGATAGAGCAAGAGCAGACAAGGAGCAAGGATGGGCCAAAGACCAGCTCTCGGAAAGAAAGGAAAAATTGTCTAAGTAAGAATCGACGAGAATCACTGATGATTCTCGCCGAGTCGTCGAGAATCACTGGTTGATTCTCGCCGGTTGGAGCCGGCTGTCTCGACGCGCCAGAAATTTCTCTAAGGCAGAATCGTCGAGAATCAAGTGTGATTCCCGCCGATTCTCCCCGGCTTCTATTTTAGTGCAGCCAGAATTCTGCTAAGTAGTATTCGGCGAGAATCGTAGGTAATTCTCGCCGATTCATCGAGAATCACCTACGATTCTCGCCGAATTTGACTTGGGCAATTTTCCGATTCTATCTGGACCGGTCCATGTTACCTGCGGTATTTCGAACCGGTCTTAGGTCTTATTGCTGGTGGGGCCCACAACGGTCATGTGCTTGACCTAAGGTATATATACCTCCGTATGTATGAGCGGAACAACAACGAAATACGCGAATTCAAAAACCAGAGCCGCCGTCGAGCCCTACATCGCAATCTTGCTCCGCCGACTATCGCCGCCGTCGTGCAGTTAGTCGCCGCTGTTGATCTCAGTTTCTTCCAGATCTCTAGCGACAGAAGCTTAGTCTAGCATAGCGTATCACGCGTCTAACCAGAGATCCCTTGTCTCTTGATTCATTGATCGGGATAAACCTTCCCCTTCCGAATCGATCGAGACGACCGATCCTAGTGTGACCGTTGGAAGACCTTGCTTCCTTTGCTACGAAGTTTGAATCCCCTAGTACTGCAGCAGCTCTCCGTAGCTACCGCTTATTCCGAGAACCTTGCCGCCGCTCCAAGCCGCCGCCGGTTTCGGTAAGATTCACTCCAAGAGAGATCTAGGGTTGTGGACTCTTCGTTGACTTCAAGAACATGTCGTCGAACGAAGAGGGACACCTTAGTCTCCATAAGTTGTTTGTATTTCTTATACAATCTATTTTCAATTTCTTTGTAAAGGACCGATTGGTCTCTAGTTGTAAGGGTTGGATGCAACCCGTATTGTGGGAGTGGTGACTCCTACGTGTGGAAGGGTTCCTTCCGTTAGTGCAAGGATTGGATTTCAATCCTGTTGGTGAAGTGACCGAGTCGTCCCTGGTCGGGAGATAGGTTGAAGGGGGAAAGTGGACGTACCCAAATCGGGGAACCACTATAAATTGCTTGGGTATTTTCTGTGTTGTGTTGTTTGATTTACTTGTGCAGGTAAAACTTTAATTCCGCAAAAACGCTACAAGACACCTATTCCCCCCCCCCCATAGGTGAAGCTAGTTGGCACTAGGTGGACTTTCAGTCGCCATCGCCGCTCGCAAGTTATCGCCGCCGTAGATCTTAGATCCTCTTTGATCATCCGGTGACAGGATCGAGGCTAAGTATAGCGTCTCACGCTTCTCTTTTGAGATCTATTGTCTCTCGATTTGTTGAACGAGGATCGCTCTTCATTCCGAATCGATTGAGACGACTGATCCATTTGAGATCGTTGGTAGACCTTGCTTGCTTCGTCACGAAGTTTGGATCTACAAAGCATCGCTGCCGCAATCGCTTGCCGCCGCCGATCTTGGGAAGATCCTCTCCAAGAGAGTGCTCCGGTCGTGAACTCTTTGCCTTCATCAAGAATGCTTCAAAGAACGAAGAGGGACATCGGGTTCTCCACAAGTGTAGTTTGTATTTCTTGTACATTCTAATTTTGTTTTGTTGTAAAGGAATAGTGATTCCTAGTTGTAAGGGTTGGGTGCAACCCGTGGTGGAGGAGTAGTGATTCCTTCGGTTGGAAGGGTGCCTTTCATAGTGTGTGGATTGGATTTCAATCCGTTTGGTGAAGTGACTGAGTCGTCCCTTGTTGGGAGATAGGTCGAAGGGGGAGAGTGGACGTACCCAAATCGGGGAACCACTATAATTGCTTGTGTGCTTTTCTTTGCTGTGTTTGTTTAATTGTGCAGGTAATTTTAAATTCCGCAAAAGACTGCACGAAACCTATCCCCCCCCCCTAGGTGGACTTAGTCGACACTAGATACTTTCACAACCAATATCACATACCAACCTGCCACTCGAGTGCTCGTCTAGCCCTGCCGGCTAGTTGAAACTTGGTCAGCGGGATTTACTCAGGATTTTCAACCAACCCATATCACATACCAACCTGCTACTTAAGTGATCTTCCAGCCCTGCCAGCTAATGGGATCCCGGTCAGTGGGATCTACTCGGGGCTTTCAACCAACCAATATCACATACCAACTTGCCACTCAAGTGCTCTTCCAGCCCTGCAGGCTAGAGGGAGCCCAATTAGCGGGATCTAATTGGGGCTTTCAACCAACCAATATCGCATACTCATTCCTTCAACCTACATCTTATATGTGTGTATACAAATAAGAGAAATTGTGAAAATAAACATTCTCATTATTCAAAATCAGGGATAGAAATGTTTCAAGCCATCTCCACTACATGTGCATCCCAGGGAGACCCCTCCACATTTTGGGGGCGCTATCTCCCTGACTTTAGGGCCTCCTCGACTACATAGGAACTCTCTCAATTAGGATTGAGCTTCCCAACCGTCACCGACCTTCCGGCCGCATCGACCTTCTTGAGGACTAGGTCCACCTTTACAAATAATTTGACTCGGATATGATTATCAAAGTACTTGACCATCCAATGTTTGACTTCTTCTTATCAAATGGATGTCAAGTTGCGAAGCTCTTCCACCAGATCCAGTGAGAACTGTCACAACCCGCATTTTCTCCGAATTAAGAATTATCAGAGTAAGAGAAAACACGCGTCGTGATGCCACGTCAAGCAGGGGATAACTGCTGACGCTCAGGCAAAACCAACTACCAACGTAATGAAAGAAAATCATGTGATTAATGATTAGAAAATCAGTTATATTTTAGAGACCGTATCCCTCGGCTCAGTGGATCACCTAGTCCACAAAAGAAAAACTATATTTATACGCTGCGGAAAAATACTTTATTTAGGTTTAACATCCTAAGGAGCGCATAAGGGTTCCATGAGAACCACTCATGCTATGCAAGACCCTACATTTAATTTATATAATATATAAGAAAGCGGTCTTTATACGTGATTTGGAAAATAGTGAATACGTCTTATAAAACATGCTGATCATGAGCTTTATTTATAATAATAATTATAGTTTAAAAATAACTAGCAACCTAGCATAAAACCTTCTCAAAGCAAGTAGACTATCTCTAGAAAAATGGTAGCAGTAATAGTATATATCTAGTACAAGGTAAAAACAACCAGTGGGCGCCAACAACCTGACACGAACCCACTGGCACAAATATATGTCTGTAAGAAAGTACTGAAAACAACCTCACTAACAAGGTAAACAGAACTCCAAAGTCCGGGAGTCCACCAACAACACCACCTCCAACTAGCCACCAAACTGGCTACAGCTCAGAACCTGGGGTATTCCAAAAGAAACAGAATACCTCAGCAAGCTAAACAAAGTAAAACTGCATGAAAGAGTCAACCAAAGGGACAAAGTAACTGAAAAACATGCAGTTGAAAGAGTCACAACTGTCCAAAACAGGACAACAAGAAATGCACAACGTGCAAAGCAACAGCAACGACCCAGCCCAGGAACCACATCCTGCAGGGCCTACTAGGCTGGCAAGAGCCAGAATGTTGCAAACTACCAAAGAAGAAACTTCTAACACCCTAAACTGTGGGAAGTGATAGTAGCAAAAACAACAACGAGGAACCGGATCGAAGGCAAACGCAGTCCCCCAATCCACCATGTCCAAGTCAAAAGCTCGAGGGTCAACACGTGAAAACACAAGGGATCTTCCACCCGACATGCCCAGCCCGTACCTGGAGCAAGAAAAATATGGGTGGCCTTGGCTATATCACACAACTCCACCCCCATAAAGAGCTACAACCACCACTACTAACCACGACCCACGATTCGGCCTTTAGGAAATTAAAGAAAATGGCCGACAAGGAAAACACAGAAATACAACTGGAAATCCACTCGGAAACGAAATACAAGGTAAAGAAAGAGTGTTGAAATAAACCAACACGACTAGGCGTTGAGTGAAACCCACTCAGTGCCTACCTAAACTTTTGCGTTAAGTGAGCTAGCCTCACTCGCCGCCAAAATAATGCCATTACCCACAAACTGAGAGGTCTAAGTTGTTAGCCTAAATCACCTTGAGGGGGGGTGAATAGGTGAGATGTGCGTCTATTTGCGGAATAAAAAACTAACACAGCACACAATACCAAGCAATCACAGACGACAAAAGATTTATAGTGGTTCCCCAACCCTGGGTACATCCACTTTCACCTCACCAATCTAGTAAACCACTAGACTTGGCTACTCCACTATCTCGGATCAACACGATCCTACAACTCGGAACAACGTTCCTACAAAAACTCGATCCAACAGGATCTACAAAACTCGGAAGCAAAAGCCTTCCTACAAATCTCGGAGAAAAACTCATACACAACTCGGAGTCAAGACTCCTACAAGAATAAAGAGTTGTAAAAAGAAATATACAAACAGAATAATTTAGATCTGGATCTTCAACTGTCTTCTTCTTTGAGAATTTTGACTTGATCAGAGTTGTTGAAGTCGACCTGAAGGAGATCCACAGATCTGAAATACTGAATCACCTCGATCAAGAGAAAGATCAGAGATCGTTGAAGCACAGAGAGATCGAGTGATTTTTCTTGTCTGAATCTCTGTATCGAAGAAGACCGCGACGAAGAAGATGAACAGTAATTTGTCGGCGATACTTTACGGCTTCCCGATGTCGGCGATAAAATAGATTCAGAAAACTTATTTCTTCTTCTTCTTTAAGTCTGGATCGCTGGAGAATCAAAGATCGAAGAAGCGATGCGAGAACGTCGATCCAGACCTTCTTCCGAAAACAACAATGGCGTCGGCGTGAAGTTTAGGGTTTTCTAAATTTCTTTTTCTTTTCTTATGATAACCTCTGGAATAACTTATATATATATATATGGTCAAATCAGAAAGGACTTAATTAGGTGATTTCCAACGGTCATAATCTTAATTAAGATTGACACGTGGACCAATCACATTTGAGGATTTGAAATAACCCGCAAAATTTGAACTTAGAAAAATTCTTTCTGAATTTTGACATACACGAGTATATCATGAACTACTCGAGTATCAGAAGAGATATACTCGAGTATCAGAAAAGATATACTCGAGTATCAGCAAGATATACTCGAGTGAAAGGGGAATTACTCGAGTATCAGAATATGTATCCGGGAAACATTCACTTACTCGAGTTATGAAAGTCAATTACTCGAGTATAGAAATACTTACTCGAGTATTAAAATCAACTACTCGAGTATCGAATAATTTACTCGAGTATGAAAATCAATTACTCGAGTATAGAAACACTTACTCGAGTATGAAAAGAAACTACTCGAGTATGAATACTTGAACTTGCAGAGAAGAGAAGAAATGGATCTACTCGAGTATGATACATGATTTACTCGAGTGATTAAGTTACTTACTCGAGTATGAAAAGAACTTACTCGAGTGACTAACTAACTACTCGAGTATAGATTTATCTATACGAGTATTCATAGCCTACTCGAGTAAGTCTAACTGATTACTCGAGTATGTCTCACTAACTACTCGAGTATGTCTAACTAGCTACTCGAGTATTAAGTCTGATACTCGAGTATAAAAAGGGGTTACTCGAGTATTTTGGACTTAGAAATATTTTTCTGAGGAAATTAGCTCCAATGCTTCTGTGCATCAATCCAAGTGCATGAATGAGAAGTGTATCCCAATAGAGAGGCTATACATGGGCCAACACTTTGGATCACACAATGAGAGATTACATTGCATGGTCCTGTGTTTGGTGACCCATTATAGACTGACATTGGTCTACACTTGGCAATTAGAACCTGCAAGCACATCTAAACAAGTACATCAAATACAACAGCAATTCATTTTAGTTTTAGGAGGACTTCTTCAAATTAAGGTGTAAGACCCCCCTCCCGGAACACAACACACGGCACGAGGGGAGTCTTATGCCCGAAATAGCCGCTTTGCGGTAGCACTAACACACGGGTTAGCCTTTACCACAAGACGCCTATTCCGCCGGCTACAATCCATATCACAACAATTATGCCAACCCAACCATAACAGAAAAGTAAAAGCAAAAGCAGTTCAGTTCACAGCTAAGTTTAAGTCCAAAAGAGCGGAAGATAACAAGCACAACAGGCTTGTACAAAAGAACAAGAGTCTAGAAATGTTTTGCCCAAACGGCTACATGAAAACACTCACGACTGTCACTAACGGTGCCGATGGCACCACCACCTCAGGTCCTATCATCCGGGCCTGGCTGTCCTGCTGCATAGTCCGTCGCTGCTCTACCTGCGGGGTTTCCTCCTAAAAAGGAAGACGTAGCAACCGTTAGTCATAAGACTAAGTGGCTTCACATCCGCTCCCCCGGCGACTCCTTGGCACCGGGCGGAGAAAGGAACAAGGTACCATATGTATATATATAAGCAAGTAACAAGCAGGTGACTGTAAATATAGTGGAGTATAAACTACGCTACACAACTAGCAGTTCTACAAATATCTATATATATGACAGCAGATATAAGTAATCAGAATAGTAACTCAACTTATAAGAGTGCCCATACAAACTTATAAGTTAAGGATCGGGTTAACAGTAAAGTAACTCATCGTATAGGAGTGCCCATACAAACTTATACGATGAGGATCTTGTGTATGCAATGAATGACATGATATGAATGTTATGCTATGACCGAATCATGCGCACGCACATGCAAGTTGCTATGTCGACACAGACTTGAAGTTCCCACTTTTCGAGCAGGTAGCTAACCTCTCAGGCGTCGTCCGTCGTGGCCAGACGGCGACAGTGGAGCGGGCGTCTCCACTACTAGGTGGTATCACACTACCTATCCTAGGCCCCCGTACGCCTCAACGCTAAGAACACAACAGCGGAGCTCACATGCGTACTACGGCTCAGAAGGGGTCTTGGGTAAATGTGCACCAAGAACACAGCCCAACCTGGCCTTTGATTTCGAACCGGATGGAACCTCGGAAACGCACGAGGTGCAAGCCCAACCGTTCTCATGGCGCGGAGGAGATCTCGGTTTATGGACACCAAGTATCTAACCCTACCGCCCAAGGTCTACCCATTGGCTCCCATCGGTGTGACGACTGGCGAACCCGTAGACCTGCCACAGTCATTATCTCAATATCGCGACACGATGAATCGTCGCACATTACATGCCCCCAAACAACTCACTCGATGCTACCCGTAGGGAGACTTCAACTCTAAGCATTGGTTGTTAATAAACCCCTTGGGCTCGGATTACGGTTACAAAATACTCCTCACATAGTGTTCATCACGTTCACACCCACCTATTCAATAAATTCACCTCAACACTACGCATAATAGATATGTTCAACACCAAATTGTATAAATATATCCTATACCAATCTCAACTCCTAATATCTAGCCTTCCCATCCAATCCATTTCTCTACCAATGCATGGTTATACCTTATTACACAACCAAATGAGTAACCATGCTAAATTATAGTAACAACAACATTATAGATATATGGGAGCAAGACAACAAATGAGCAAATCACAACCATTGCAAGGGTGCTAGCATTATAAAATAACAAGTGCATTAACATAGGATAGCCTGATACTAAAACTGGGATTCCCGGAGCTACAGGAATCCGATCACAATGCACAACCCCTAGTTGGAAAGGTATTCGCGAGGGCTACGACCTTTGTGTTGAGTCGATCGCCCAGACCTTGTCGCAACATACCAGAAATTCAACTCGAATACGTACAGGAAACAGTTTCCTGTACAGGAATTTTCCCGAACGCAGCGGACTCGAACCAGCTTTCCCGTGGCTACAGGTATCGCATGGAAACGAGCAACCACTCGTTGGAAAGGTAATTTCAAGGGCTACAACTTTCGTGTTGAGTCATTCACCCAGATCTGGCCAGAACACCCCCGAAATTGGCCATGAAGGTCGCCGCGTGCAGAAATCAGATTTCTGCACGCATCTTAAGGCGAGATGGACGGCATCCGTTCATCTTCTTCCTTGCGACGACCTCGCATAAACTTCTCCAGAAATCACACCCAACCTTATTTCTCCTTTCAAAGCCAAACCCTCAACGAAAACCCCTCTCATCTCCACTTTGAATGATGAGAAGGTTGAGGGAGACTAAGCCTAGAAAACCTAGGCATGGCTTATCCTAAGAACTCTCCTCCTCACCATCAAGACTCTATGGAGTCGATGTCTCTCCTAAAATAACTATAGATCTAGCACCAAGGGAGAGGGGAGGAAGCTCACCTTAAGTCCAGCGGTACCACCATGGCCGGCCATGAGCCTCGCACTCCTTCGCGACGGCATTGTTTTTCCCTTGACGGCGGCGGCGTTTTGATTCCTCCAAGAATGGCTCCGGCAAGCTCCTTTCCCCTTCCTCCAGCAAGCTCTCTTCCTCTCAGAAGTTTTGGGGCTGAAAAGGGGAATGAAAGCTAGGGTTTCCAACTTTTTCCTTTTTATACACCGCAGACACGGGTAGGCACACGGCCGTGTTCCTACCCGTGTTCAGGTGACACGGCCGTGTCGCCTGCCGTGTTTAGGGCCGTGTTCATCCCAGAACATCTTCCTGCCGGGTCGGGGTTGCGGTACACGGGTAGAGACACGGCCGTGTCTCGACTCGTGTCCTTGGCACACGGCTAGGGACACGCCCGTGTCCCAATACCCGTGTACCTCTCTGACTCGAACTTAATATTGGCATGAGGCACACGGGTATGGACACGGCCGTGTCCATACCCGTGTCAGCCAAAATCACCGTTTTGCCTTGTTTTCCTCATTTCCCATACGTTCGCACCCGTTCACCCACACCCCCATTGGGCTCACCACAGCCCCCTTGACTCAAATACGCAATCAAGGGGCCTAGCGCGAATTGGGACGTTACAAATCCTATAAACAAAATAAAAGATTTCGTCCCCGAAATCAGGGTAAGGCTATGGGAGTGAAACACATAAAAGGGAACTATGCTTTCAAATAAAATTCTTACCTGGAGTAAATAATTCCGGGTAGCGCCCTTGCATCAAATCCCTTGGCTCCCATGTGAACTCCTCCTTCCCATGATTAGACCATAGCACTTTCACCAAGGGAACACTTTTGCGGCGCAAGGTTCTCGTCTCGTTATCAACGATCCGCACCGGCTCCAGTCGCACAGACCTATCAGACGCCACGGCACCATCCGCCGTGGGGATATATTGTTCAGGCCGCAACAAAGCCTTCCGAAGCGACGATACATGGAACACGTCGTGAAGGTTCTCCAGCTCCGGTGGTAACTCCAATCGATAGGCCAGAGGGCCAATCCTTTCCACTACGATATAGGGCCCGACATACCTTGGGCTGAGCTTCTTAACTCCACGTACCCGCGACACTCCGTGCATCGGTCGAATCTTCAGGAACACCTTATCACCCACTTAAAACTCCACCATACGGTGCCTTGCGTTGTAATATTTCGCCTGTCGGCTTTGAGCCTCTAGCATTCGATCCCGGATCAACCTAACCACCGCGTCCGTGTCATCAATATACTCATTTCCCAATGTCTTCGGATCTTCGTCTTGCACCCAGGACAAGGGTGTTCTACACCTCCTTCCATACAAAGCTTCATGAGGTGCCATTCCAATACTGGCTTGATGACTGTTATTATAAGAGAACTCCACGAGAGGTAAGAGTCTCTCCCATGGTTCTCCTTTATCTAGCACACACAACCGCAGAAGGTCCTCCAATGTTCGGATGGTTCGTTCAGATTGCCCGTCCGTTTGAGGGTGAAAGGCCGTGCTAAAGGTGAGGCACGAGCCCAAATAAGCCTGTACAGCCCTCCATTCTCTTGAAGTAAACCGACCATCCCGATCGGAGACGATCGTCTTCGGCACACCATGGTACCGCACAAATTGCTCCACAAAGAGACGCACTAGGACGCCCACCTGCGCCTCCTTCTTCATTGGGATAAATCGGGCTACCTTGGTCAACCGGTCAACTATCACCCACACAAAATCATTCCCCGAGCGCGAGCGAGGTAACCCGTGGACGAAGTCCATGGAGATGTCCTCAAATTTCCATTCGGGGATGGGCAACGACTGTAGCATTCCACCGGGGCTTCTGCACTCCGCCTTCACCATTTGGCAGGCCATACAATGAGTAACAATGTACTTGACATCCCTCTTCATGCCCGGCCAACACATTGTCTTTCTCAAATCGGTGTACATCTTCGCGATCCCCGGGTGCACCGAGTACTTGGAGCAATGGGCCTCCTTTAGAATATCCTCCCGAATGTTGTCACCTTCGGGGATGTAAAGCCGGCCACGAAAATGGACGAGGCCGTCTTTTAGGGAGTATTCTTCCATAGTCCCATCCTCCATCGACTTGAAAGCCGGGGTTAAAGCCGCATCCTTCTTTTGTTCCGTCCGGATCCGGTCTCGTATGTTGCAAACTATACTCATCGCGGCCAAATATTCTGTATACTCTTCCGATTGATTCTTAAAGACCAAAGTGATTTCCATCTCTTGCAGTGTCTGGATTAACTCCATCCTCATCAAGTGGGATTCCGTGCTCGTTCCCGGTGCCTTTCGGCTCAAGGCATCAGCTACGGAATTAACCTTCCCGGGGTGGTAGTTCAAGGTGAATTCATAGTCGCACAAGAACTCCAACCACCGCCGCTGTCTCAAGTTTAACTCCTTTTGGGTGTGAACGTACTTCAGATTTTTGTGATCTGAGTAGATCTCGCAGTGGACGCCATATAAATAATGCCTCCAAATCTTCAAGGCGAACACCACCGCTCCCAACTCTAGATCATGCACCGGGTAGCTGGCTTCATGCTTCTTCAACTATCTTGAAGCATAAGCGATCACATGCCCATTCTGCATCAACACAGCTCCCATCCCTTGATACGACGCATCCGTGTAAACTTGAAAGCCCTCCTTCCCAGATGGAAGAGCTAGGATGGGTGCAGTCGTCAATCTGTCCTTCAACTCTTGGAATGCAGCTTCACACTGGGGTGTCCATTCAAACGGCACACCCTTCTTAGTCAGCGTAGTAAGGGGAAGGGCGATCTTCGAGAAGCCTTTCACGAACTTGCGATAGTACCCGGCAAGTCCAAGAAAGCTCCGTATGTCGGCCGCTGACTTCAATGGCGACCACTCCTTCACGGCCCGCACCTTGGCCGGATCTACTGCTAGCCCCGCCCCACTAATCACATGGCCCAAGAACGCGACCTCTCGAAGCCAAAACTCGCATTTGCTGAACTTGGCAAACAAAGTGTGCTCCTTTAGCTTCCTCAGCACTAAAGTTAGATGTTCGGCGTGTTCTGCTTCAGTCTTGGAGTAGACTAGGATATCATCGATGAACACGATGACAAAGATGTCCAAATAAGGGCTGAACACCTTGTTCATCAAGCTCATAAAGGCGGAAGGGGCGTTTGTGAGCCCAAACGGCATCACGGTGAATTCATACAAACCATATCTCGAACTGAACGTCGTCTTCTGAATGTCATCTTCTTGTATCCTCAGCTGATAATATCTCGAACGCAGATCTAACTTGGAGAACCAATACGATCCCACCAATTGATCAAATAACTCATCAATGCGCGGTAGGGGATAGGTGTTCCGCACCGTTAACCGGTTCAACTCTCGATAATCAATGCACAACCGTAGGGTGCCATCCTTCTTTTTGACGAACAGAACGGGCGCTCCCCAAGGCGACGAGCTTGGGCGAACGAACCCTGCTCCCACCAATTCCTGAAGCTGGACTCTAAACTCTGCAAGTTCCTTCGGAGCCATTCGGTATGGAGCTCGCGAGACGGGCTTGGCACCCGGAATTAGCTTGATTTGGAAGTCCACTTCCCTATGCGGGGGTAGTCCCGGCAATTTCTCGGGAAATACCTCGGGAAATTCTCGCACCACCCGCACATCCTTGACCTCTAATGTCAATTTCTTCAACTCGAAGCAAATCACATAGACCTCGTCCCCTTCCATATGAGATTTCATAACTTGGATTGAAGATAATAATATACGGGGTGCAAATTTAATACCTTGGAAGATGACTTCCGAGTCTCCATGCCTCAACATAACTTGCTTCTCCGCACAATTGATCCTGGCATGGTGCCAGTCTAACCACTTCATGCCCAGGATGAGATCGAACTCCGGGATTCTTAACACTGTAGCCGGAGTTTCAAAGAACTTTCCTCCAATAAGGGTGTCGAAATCGCAACTTGCTGACGACGTCATCTCAGAGCCGTCCGGAAGGCGCACCCTTTGAGTAATGCCCGTGAAGTGTTGCACTCCCTCCAAGTCCTTCACGAAATCCTCCGAAATGAACGAGTGAGACGCACCCGTGTCAAATAACGTATAGGCGGGTCTCCCGCTAACCACGACAGTGCCTAGGTTCCAAAAGGGTAATCACTATTCAGAATAGCGCGTATCATTTGTATCATAAATCTAACAAGTCATATAATATTAATAAATTTTGCACGTACCGGTGATGACTTCCTGCGGATTTCTCTCCTGAGTCATATCCAATGCGAATACATGCTCCCGTGCATGTCCTTGATTTCTCCCTGGTGGTCCTCTTCCTCGGCCACGCATGTGCCCTCGCCCCCGTGGAGCTACTGGAGGGGGAGCAATAGGAGCATCCCCGATCAATCGCGGGCAAACTCGTCGGACATGCCCCGGTTGATTGCACTCAAAACATATCACCTCACGTCGGCCCCCAGGTTGTTGATAATATTGCTGCTGCGGTGGTGGAGGTAAAGCTAGTGGTTGCGGAATTGGGTACTCCACCCGATAGTTCCGGTTGACCCACCGACCGCCTCTGTGGTTTCCCCTTCCTCTGCCATGATCATTCTGCCTTCTATTACTAGGGCCGACTTCAATTACTCCTTCCGCGGGTCTCTTGCCACATCCCATGTGGTCTGCCTCCAGTCTCTTTGCCATGTCGATGATTTCTGCCAGGCTTCCATCGGCTATAAACAAAAGGGCCTGCCTCAGGGGGTCCCTCAACCCTTTGTAGAAGCGCTTCGCGTAGCCTCTATCGTCCAACTCATAGGAATCGGCAAACCTAGCGAGGTGTTGGAACTCCCTCTGGTACTCCGTTACCGAATTCGATCCCTGCTTCAGCTGCAGAAATTTTTCTTCAAGTCCATCCCGAGCAGAAGAAGGGATGAAGTGATCCAGAAAAGCCTCGGTGAACTCGTTCCAACTGATGTCCGTGTACAACCGCCCTTGGAAGATGGAGCCCATAAGGGACTTCCACCACCTTTTGGCGTGCAGCTCTAGCAGCGTCACTACCAATGTCACCGCCATGCTGTTCGGACATCTTATGCCAGCCATCAATTCCTGCACGGTATCAAGCCATTCCTCGGTGCGCACCAGCGATTCTGTCCCAAGATAGGCAGGAGGGGACAGGGCATGGAAGGTGCTCAACCAGTTGGAGCTTGGCGCTTGTTGTTGCACCGGAGCTTGCTGGGCTTTAAATGCATCCAATATGGCTGACAGCGTTTGTCCCAGTTCCGACTGCTGGAATTGTGAAGGGACGGAAGGGGTAGGAGTGCCCCCAACCGGCTCCACCTGCGCTGGGACCTGTACGCAAGGTACAAACTAAGGTCAGGTTGGCTAAAACTAATGTCAAAGTTGGACAACTTAGTGTGAATTACATATGGGCACACCACTGCTTCCGCTAAGTCGGTTTGTCCCCAAACCGACTAATCGAACGGGAGTGGCCCATTGTTACATGACTGCTTTAGTTGAAGATCGGCTAAGTCTGATACCATTTGTAAGACCCCCCTCCCGGAACACAACACACGGCACGAGGGGAGTCTTATGCCCGAAATAGCCGCCTTGCGGTAGCACTAACACACGGGTTAGCCTTTACCACAAGACGCCTATTCCGCCGGCTACAATCCATATCACAACAATTATGCCAACCCAACCATAACAGAAAAGTAAAAGCAAAAGCAGTTCAGTTCACAGCTAAGTTTAAGTCCAAAAGAGCGGAAGATAACAAGCACAACAGGCTTGTACAAAAGAACAAGAGTCTAGAAATGTTTTGCCCAAACGGCTACATGAAAACACTCACGACTGTCACTGACGGTGCCGATGGCACCACCACATCAGGTCCTATCATCCGGGCCTGGCTGTCCTGCTGCATAGTCCGTCGCTGCTCTACCTGCGGGGTTTCCTCCTAAAAAGGAAGACGTAGCAACCGTTAGTCATAAGACTAAGTGGCTTCACATCCGCTCCCCCGGCGACTCCTCGGCACCGGGCGGAGAAAGGAACAAGGTACCATATGTATATATATAAGCAAGTAACAAGCAGGTGACTGTAAATATAGTGGAGTATAAACTACGCTACACAACTAGCAGTTCTACAAATATCTATATATATGACAGCAGATATAAGTAATCAGAATAGTAACTCAACTTATAAGAGTGCCCATACAAACTTATAAGTTAAGGATCGGGTTAACAGTAAAGTAACTCATCGTATAGGAGTGCCCATACAAACTTATACGATGAGGATCTTGTGTATGCAATGAATGACATGATATGAATGTTATGCTATGACCGAATCATGCGCACGCACATGCAAGTTGCTATGTCGACACAGACTTGAAGTTCCCACTTTTCGAGCAGGTAGCTAACCTCTCAGGCATCGTCCGTCGTGGCCAGACGGCGACAGTGGAGCGGGCGTCTCCACTACTAGGTGGTATCACACTACCTATCCTAGGCCCCCGTACGCCTCAACGCTAAGAACACAACAGCGGAGCTCACATGCGTACTACGGCTCAGAAGGGGTCTTGGGTAAATGTGCACCAAGAACACAGCCCAACCTGGCCTTTGATTTCGAACCGGATGGAACCTCGGAAACGCACGAGGTGCAAGCCCAACCGTTCTCATGGCGCGGAGGAGATCTCGGTTTATGGACACCAAGTATCTAACCCTACCGCCCAAGGTCTACCCATTGGCTCCCATCGGTGTGACGACTGACGAACCCGTAGACCTGCCACAGTCATTATCTCAATATCGCGACACGATGAATCGTCGCACATTACATGCCCCCAAACAACTCACTCGATGCTACCCGTAGGGAGACTTCAACTCTAAGCATCGGTTGTTAATAAACCCCTTGGGCTCGGATTACGGTTACAAAATACTCCTCACATAGTGTTCATCACGTTCACGCCCACCTATTCAATAAATTCACCTCAACACTACGCATAATAGATATGTTCAACACCAAATTGTATAAATATATCCTATACCAATCTCAACTCCTAATATCTAGCCTTCCCATCCAATTCATTTCTCTACCAATGCATGGTTATACCTTATTACACAACCAAATGAGTAACCATGCTAAATTATAGTAACAACAACATTATAGATATATGGGAGCAAGACAACAAATGAGCAAATCACAACCATTGCAAGGGTGCTAGCATTATAAAATAACAAGTGCATTAACATAGGATAGCCTGATACTAAAACTGGGATTCCCGGAGCTACAGGAATCCGATCACAATGTACAACCCCTCGTTGGAAAGGTATTCGCGAGGGCTACGACTTTCGTGTTGAGTCGATCGCCCAGATCTGGTCGCAACATACCAGAAATTCAACTCGAATACGTACAGGAAACAGTTTCCTGTACAGGAATTTTCCCGAACGCAGCGGACTCAAACCAGCTTTCCCGTGGCTACAGGTATCGCATGGAAACGAGCAACCACTCGTTGGAAAGGTAATTTCAAGGGCTACAACTTTTGTGTTGAGTCGTTCACCCAGATCTGGCCAGAACACCCCCGAAATTGGCCACGAAGGTCGCCGCGTGCAGAAATCAGATTTCTGCACGCATCTTAAGGCGAGATGGACGGCATCCGTTCATCTTCTTCCTTGCGACGACCTCGCATAAACTTCTCCAGAAATCACACCCAACCTTATTTCTCCTTTCAAAGCCAAACCCTCAACGAAAACCCCTCTCATCTCCACTTTGAATGATGAGAAGGTTGAGGGAGACTAAGCCTAGAAAACCTAGGCATGGCTTATCCTAAGAACTCTCCTCCTCACCATCAAGACTCTATGGAGTCGATGTCTCTCCTAAAATAACTATAGATCTAGCACCAAGGGAGAGGGGAGGAAGCTCACCTCAAGTCCAGCGGTACCACCATGGCCGGCCATGAGCCTCGCACTCCTTCGCGGCGGCATTGTTTTTCCCTTGACGGCGGCGGCGTTTTGATTCCTCCAAGAATGGATCCGGCAAGCTCCTTTCCCCTTCCTCCAGCAAGCTCTCTTCCTCTCAGAAGTTTTGGGGCTGAAAAGGGGAATGAAAGCTAGGGTTTCCAACTTTTTCCTTTTTATACACCGCAGACACGGGTAGGCACACGGCCGTGTTCCTACCCGTGTTCAGGTGACACGGCCGTGTCGCCTGCCGTGTTTAGGGCCGTGTTCATCCCAGAACATCTTCCTGCCGGGTCGGGGTTGCGGCACACAGGTAGAGACACGGCCGTGTCTCGACCCGTGTCCTTGGCACACGGCTAGGGACACGCCCGTGTCCCAATACCCGTGTACCTCTCTGACTCGAACTTAATATTGGCATGAGGCACACGGGTATGGACACGGCCGTGTCCATACTCGTGTCTGCCAAAATCACCGTTTTGCCTTGTTTTCCTCATTTCCCATACGTTCGCACCCGTTCACCCACACCCCCATTGGGCTCACCACAGCCCCCTTGACTCAAATACGCAATCAAGGGGCCTAGCGCGAATTGGGACGTTACATAAGGTCATTGTGGAAACAAGACCCAACAATCTCCCCCTATTTGAAGAAGTCAGAACACCATCTACTAAATTGAATTGCCAGAGATATTAAAACAATATGACGTAAAAGAGAATGCATTGACTTACATTTCTTAACTAGAATTGCTTTGCATTTCTCCCCTTTACTGAAATCTTCATTTGGATTTGCATTTTCTTTTCCTTTTTCCTCTCTACAAACCATTTCCTTTTGCTCTCCCCCTTTCTGACCTCTTTAAATAGGGGACTACTAGAAACTCCCCCTTAATCTTCTAGTTCCAAGAATTTTCTGGAACAACTACTTGTCCAATTGCCAAATAAGAATTTTACTGGCCTATGGACATATCTGCATAAACAAGATTAGAATCCCTTAGGAGCCCAAACAAGATTGGGCCCTAGGTCTTTTGTTAGTATCCTCCCCCTATGAGAGTTAACATTATGAGTGGTCTTTCTCACATTATCAATTTGAGGAGTTAAAACATAGCTGGGATTAAACCAGCAATCTATGGCGAAGTGACCAACCTTGCCACAACACCAACAGTTAAACCTGTTGTACCTTCTCTTATTCTCTTGCTTTACATTATGGATGGGGGGTCTAGCAAGAGCAACTGACTTGGAGGAGGAAGCCTCATGATTGCAACAGGTACATGGCTTCCTTGTCTCCTTGGCCTTTGTTACACCAGTTTTAGCTTTCGGTGTCTTCTTCTTATTTGGCCCATGATTGTAAGGATCATATTTCAGTAAGGCAACGGTTTGGCTTGGGAAGGCCTTGCCTTTACCTTTGGCTGATTTATGTCTGTACTGCTATTTTTCCCAAAGGAGGTTTCTCCATTAGTGATTGGAAGCACAGTTGTAGGCATGGTGAGAGTTTCAACCAGCTTTCGTTTAATGACTAGCGTTGCTTCCAATTCATCCAGGAGAAAATCTTTATGATTTACTAATTCAGTAAAGTCTTTGATTTCCTTCTTCAAAGATTGAACTTCATCTCTGAGAGAGGTCATTTGGTCAATCTCCTCCCTCAGATTTGATTCCACCTCTTTGAGGGATGCAATCTCTTTTGATTGCGATTTGACTACCTTCCGGCATTTGTCAAATGCAGTCAATAAGACTTGATACTGATTTACCAATTCAAAATCATCCTCCCCAGAAGAGTAGCCATCATGACCATTTGAGTCAGAATCTGAGACAAAAAGAGGTGTGTGAGAATTTACCTTCCCGGTATATGAGGAGTTACCGTTGTCTTTGTCCTCTTAGTCAGAAAAATCCATAAGCCCGAAGTAGGCTTCTTCATCCGCACTTGACTTAGATGAGTCAGAGTCACTGAGGGTCTTTGGCTTTTTGACAATGAAGCTTCTTTCTTTCTTCCTTTTCCCTTGAGGGGAATTCTTTTCTATGCCTCTTCCTTCTTTCTTCTTCAGAGGGCACTCAGTGCTTATATGCCCTGGCTTACTACAGGAATAACAAACAACGTTAGAAGAAACATGTTTGTTCGGTTTAGATTTATACCTGTCATGCCTGCTGTGACGATCACCATCAGTACGTGATCTTCTGGACGAGGAATCATTTTCTCTTATTTGTTTCTTATTGCTAAGAAACTTCTTGAATTGTCGGAAGAGAAGATGAAACTCTTCATCTGATGAATCTGAGCCTGAGGTGCTTGGCTCGGACTCTTCTTCTTCATAGTCTCCTTGAGTGGAAGCAGCTTTGGCCTTCCTTGAGCTGTCTGCCCTTAGAGCAACTGATATATCTTGGGATGAGGGCCTGTTGCACTCTTCTTCAGCTTTTCTATTATTGATTTGAAGCTCATATGACATAAGCTTTCCGAAGAGGTTCTGAGGGTCAGTCTCTGCTAATCTTCCAAACTCTCTGATGGCACATATCTTGTTGTCCCAATCCTTTGTCAAGGATCTTAGGAACTTGTCGTTTAGTTCACCATCTGTGAACACTCTGCCATAGTTCCTCAATCCATTGACAATTTTGAAGAAATTTTCATATGTGTCAGCAATAGCTTCCTTTGGTCCTTGCTTGAAGGCTTCATACTTTTGATTTAGAAGGGATCTTCTATCATCCCTTACTTCTTCTGTACCTTCCATCAAGATAATTAGAGATCTCCACATTTCCTTGGCAGATTGGCAGTGAATGAGGTTTTGCAACATAGAATCATTGACTGCACTTGCGATGATGTTCTTGGCTTTCTTGTCTAAGGAGACAAGTGCAATCTCATTCTTATCAAGATCCATCAACTTCTTTGGCACCTCTTTTGTAGGATCACTAGTGGAGGCAATCATAGGGATATAAGGGCCTTCCTCCACTATCATGAATAAGCGGGGGTCAACAGCTTCCATGTAAAGTTTTATTCTCTCTTTCCACATGGGAAAGTTTGCCTTATTGTACACTGGGAGCTTAGAAAAATCCTTGGCTCTGTCCATGCTTGATAAACTCAGAAAGACAACTAGGAGGGATCAGATCAAGGTGTTAACCTTTTAAAGATCAACCTCCCTCTGATACCAATTGAGAGGTCTAAGTTGTTAGCCTAAATCACCTTGAGGGGGGGTGAATAGGTGAGATGTGCGTCTATTTGCAGAATAAAAAACTAACACAACACACAATACCAAGCAATCACAGACGACAAAAGATTTATAGTGGTTCCCCAACCCTGGGTACATCCACTTTCACCTCACCAATCTAGTAAACCACTAGACTTGGCTACTCCACTATCTCGGATCAACACGATCCTACAACTCGGAACAACGTTCCTACAAAAACTCGATCCAACAGGATCTACAAAACTCGGAAGCAAAAGCCTTCCTACAAATCTCGGAGAAAAACTCCTACACAACTCGGAGTCAAGACTCCTACAAGAATAAAGAGTTGTAAAAAGAAATATACAAACAGAATAATTTAGATCTGGATCTTCAACTGTCTTCTTCTTTGAGAATTTTGACTTGATCAGAGTTGTTGAAGTCGACCTGAAGGAGATCCACAGATCTGAAATACTGAATCACCTCGATCAAGAGAAAGATCAGAGATCATTGAAGCACAGAGAGATCGAGTGATTTTTCTTGTCTGAATCTCTGTATCGGAGAAGACCGCGATGAAGAAGATGAACAGTAATTTGTCGGCGATACTTTACGGCTTCCCGATGTCGGCGATAAAATAGATTCAGAAAACTTATTTCTTCTTCTTCTTTAAGTCTGGATCGCTGGAGAATCAAAGATCGAAGAAGCGATGCGAGAACGTCGATCCAGACCTTCTTCCGAAAACAACAATGGCGTCGGCGTGAAGTTTAGGGTTTTCGAAATTTCTTTTTCTTTTCTTATGATAACCTCTGGAATAACTTATATATATATATGGTCAAATCAGAAAGGACTTAATTAGGTGATTTCCAACGGTCATAATCTTAATTAAGATTGACACGTGGACCAATCACATTTGAGGATTTGAAATAACCCGCAAAATTTGAACTTAGAAAAATTCTTTCTGAATTTTGATATACACGAGTATATCATGAACTACTCGAGTATCAGAAGAGATATACTCGAGTATCAGAAAAGATATACTCGAGTATCAGCAAGATATACTCGAGTGAAAGGGGAATTACTCGAGTATCAGAATATGTATCCGGGAAACATTCACTTACTCGAGTTATGAAAGTCAATTACTCGAGTATAGAAATACTTACTCGAGTATTAAAATCAACTACTCGAGTATCGAATAATTTACTCGAGTATGAAAATCAATTACTCGAGTATAGAAACACTTACTCGAGTATGAAAAGAAACTACTCGAGTATGAATACTTGAACTTGCAGAGAAGAGAAGAAATGGATCTACTCGAGTATGATACATGATTTACTCGAGTGATTAAGTTACTTACTCGAGTATGAAAAGAACTTACTCGAGTGACTAACTATCTACTCGAGTATAGATTTATCTACACGAGTATTCAGAGCCTACTCGAGTAAGTCTAACTGATTACTCGAGTATGTCTCACTAACTACTCAAGTATGTCTAACTAGCTACTCGAGTATTAAGTCTGATACTCGAGTATAAAAAGGGGTTACTCGAGTATTTTGGACTTAGAAATATTTTTCTGAGGAAATTAGCTCCAATGCTTCTGTCCATCAATCCAAGTGCATGAATGAGAAGTGTATCCCAATAGAGAGGCTATACATGGGCCAACACTTTGGATCACACAATGAGGGATTACATTGCATGGTCCTGTGTTTGGTGACCCATTATAGACTGACATTGGTCTACACTTGGCAATTAGAACCTGCAAGCACATCTAAACAAGTACATCAAATACAACAGCAATTCATTTTAGTTTTAGGAGGACTTCTTCAAATTAAGGTCATTGTGGAAACAAGACCCAACACAAACCCACTAAAGAATACGGAGCTCGACGATAGTCGAACGACCAAGGCAGAAGATCCAGAACTCGAGTAGTTGCCTGCCACTTGAGTATCTAAATTCCCGCACTCGAAACCAGCTAAATTCGCCTAGCAAAAGAAAATATACAAAGCGCACGATCAGTGACGCACGATCAGTGGTCGTGTGCACTCATCGGCTGATGATCGTGCGAAGCGAACCTGGAAACCTGAGAAAAACCTAGCGTCAGCGCACGATCAGTGACGCACGATCAGTGGTCGTGCGCACTGCTTGCCAGCGCTCGTGTGATCCTCCGAGACAGAACTTTGGAAACTGAAAGTTATACGCGCACGAACAGAGGCACACGACCAGTGGTCGTGCGCCCTAACAGTTAACGACCGTGCGCGGCTAACCTGTGCCGTTTGGAATTTCCCGAACAACACCGGAACGCGCACACGAATCACGCCACTGCAGTAGCAGCAGGAAACTACCAACGTCGCGCACCACTACTATACAAACTATGCCTAATCATTCGAGTAATACCTTAACGAAAATCGGCAACCACACCCCCCCTCCTAACTCTCCCTCTCGGCTACACCCGAACCAGAGCAACAATCAGAGTAAAGGAAAACAACGGCTCCACGCCGACAATTTGGATTCCAATCATCACAAAAATAGGGGGGTTTCAGTAGGAAGAACTAAGCCCTATAGTTAGCAAGAAAAAATGAGAACAACAAGGCCTCTAACCTGGGCTAACCGGGATTTCAATTTCAGCAAGTAGAATCAAAAAGAAAACTTGGCAAGGGCAAGAATACCACTTGCCTCAATTCACAGCGAAGCTTTGGACTGCTTTCCTCCTCTTCGCACGGATCAAAACGGCCGCAACACCTAGAACAAACACTCGGCCATTAATGGCGGAAAACTCCAAAACCGAAAATTCCAAACCTCCCAAAACTCCACGAAAATCGAATTTCTTACCGTAGGAATGAAGGTCTTGACGAGAGCAATCCGAATCCACTCTCGGAATCGAATTCCGTCCACAAACGCTCCGGGAATCGGCGTCCGAAGGGAAGGGTAGGCGGTTTCTCCGTTTCTCTCGTACAGGACCGGCGGTTTCAAGCGGGGAAGAAGATGATTGCCGTGCTTTTCATTCTATATATATATATATATATATAATTATTTAATAATATAATTAATTACAAAATTACATAAAGCACCTAAACGACGCGAAAACCGAACTACCTCGGAATTCGACGAAATTCGCACCGTAGCTAAATACCCACGCTACGAACACAACGGCGAAGTCGAAATTACTTTTCGACGAACAGAACTCGAGTTATACCCAAATAGAGACAAACACCAACATCCCCCCGAGAGGCCACACCGGGTCACCCAAAACGACTCGGCTTGCTAGGGAGATCTTGCCAACAGGCTACAGAATAGGGCACTCAGTTCTAAGGAGCTAAACCACACTCCTCAAATGGCACAAGCCACGGAAACGCGTCATCGTAACGCCAAACGAGAATAAAAATAATCGCTGAAAAAACGGGGCGTTACAGTCACTCCCCCTAAAAGAAAGTTTTGTTCCGAAACTTTACGCACAACCCTCCTACTAAAGAAGGAAAAGTAACAAACAGAAGTTACAAAGGGAAACATACCGATCAAATCAGCGAAACAGGTGAGGGTACGCCCTCCTCATGGCCGACTCTAGCTCCCAAGTCGCGCTCTCCAAATCCTGATTTTTCCATAGAACTTTCACCATCGGTATGGACTTCTTTCGCAGCACACGCTCCTGAGTATCCAAAATACGAACTGGCACCTCAACAAAAGAGAGGTTGGGCTCCAACTGGGGCACAACATCCAAGAGTTGCCCACTGCTGCGCACACACTTCCGCAATTGGCTAACATGAAAAACATTATGAACACCAGGGAAGTTCGCTGGCAAATCCAATCTATATGCAGACACACCAATCCGCTCCAAAACCTCGAACGGGCCCACATACCTTGGGTCCAATTTCCGATTTTTACCAAATCTCTTCACACCAACCATTGGAGAAACCTTGAGGTATACATGATCCCCTACTAAAAACTCCAAAGCAGACCTACGCCGATTGGCGTTCTTTTCATACCTCTCCTGAGCTATACGAAGCTTCTCCCGAATAAGCTTCACGGCGATTTCCATATCCTCCAGCGCATCAGGACCCAACAACGGCCTCTCACCAGCCTCGGCCCAAAACAACGGAGTCCTACAGCGCCTCCCATACAAAGCTTCGAACGGAGCCATCTGCAAGCTTTCCTGATAACTGTTATTATAAGCAAATTCCATGAGTCGCAGACGCTCATCCCACGCTCCACCGTGGTCTAAAATATAGCACCGGATCATATCCTCAACAATCTGATTGACCCGCTCCGTCTGCCCATTGGTCTGAGGGTGGTACGCAGTAGAATACCTCAGATCCGTACCCAAACCCTCCTGCAGACTCTGCCAAAAACGAGAAGTAAACCGGGAGTCTCAATCAGAAATGATGCTAACCGGCACACCGTGGAGTCGGATGACTTCATTCAAGTACAACTCCGCTATCTTCTTCATCGGGTAATCAATCTTATATGGCACGAAGTGAGCACACTTCGTCAATCTATCCACTATAACCCAAACAGAATCAAATCCTCTCGGGGATTTTGGCAAACCCGTAATGAAGTCCATAGATATACTCTCCCACTTCCAAGTCGGGATCTCTAGCGGAGTCAACTTACCACCAGGCCTTCCATGATCGGCCTTCACACGCTTGCAAGTGTGACACTCAGCAACATATCGGGCTATATCTCCTTTCATACCATACCACCAGGCAATTTGTCTTAAGTCACGGTACATCTTCGTAGATCCTGGATGGTATGCAATGCTGGAACCATGAGCCTCACTGCAAATCATACCTCTAATGTCCCCAACAGCGGGAACGCAAAATCTGCCGCGATACTTCAAAGTACCCGCATCATCAATAGCAAAATCTGGCAACTCTCCCTTCTCTGTCCTGGTAAAAAGGTGCAACAGATCCGGATCGTCCTTCTGATGCAGTCTAGTCAAAGAAATCCAGGACGGCTCTGCCACTGACAAACTACTCTGCAAACCACAGCATCCCACTGAAATATCCATAAGGAGGAACTCCTCCACTAACCGATCGGCGGAGAGGTTAAAGATCTTTCCCGTCTTTCGGCTCAGGGCGTCGGCCACCACATTGGCCTTGCCCGAATGATACTGGATTTCTACATCATAATCCGCCACATACTCAAGCCATCGCCGCTGATGCAGATTCAACTCCTTCTGCGTGAACACGTACTTCAGGCTCTTATGGTCAGTAAAAATCTTGCACTGAGCCCCATAAAGTAAGTGCCTCCACAACTTCAACGCATAGATAACCGCTGCAAAATCAAGGTCATGCGTAGGATAATTCTTCTCATGAGTCTTCAGCTGCCTTGACCCATAAGCGATTACTTTTCCATCCTGCATTAATACGCATCCCAAACCTACAAGCGAAGCATCCACATATACATCATAATCCACGCCCTCAGTAGGAAGGGTCAGAACGGGAGCAGTACACAATCTCCTCTTTAACTCCTGAAAAGCTTCTTCGCACTTCTCGCTCCAAACAAAAGCCACATTCTTCTGAGTCAGCTTGGTCAAAGGTGCGGCTAGAGAAGAGAAACCCTCCACGAATCTCCTGTAATAGCCAGCCAACCCTAAGAAACTTCTGATCTCCTTAGGAGTATTCGGCCTACTCCAATCCATCACTGCTGCAATCTATTCTGGGTCAACCGAGATCCCATCCTTGTTCACCACGTGGCCTAGAAAAGAAACCTGAGGCAACCAAAATTCGCACTTGCTCAACTTGGCGAATAACTTGTGGTTCCTCAATTCTGATAGTACCAAGCGCAGATGCTGCTCATGCTCCTCAGCACTACGAGAATAAACCAACACGTCATCAATGAAGACCACCACAAACTTGTCTAGGAAATCCTTGAATACCCGATTCATCATGTCCATGAAAGCTGATGGTGCGTTGGTCAAACCAAACGACATCACCAAAAACTCAAAGTGTCCATGCCTCGACCTAAACGCAGTCCGTGGAATATCTGCCTCACGGATCCTGAGCTGATGATAGCCCGAACGAAGATCGATCTTGGAGAACACCGTGCTACCACGCAACTGGTCAAATAAATCATCGATCCTCGGCAGAGGGTACCTGTTCTTGATAGTGACCTTGTTCAACTCTCTATAGTCGATGCAAAGCCGCATCGACCCATCTTTCTTCTTTACGAACAAAACAGGAGCACCCCAAGGCGACGAACTCTGCCTGATAAAACCTTTAGCCAACAACTCATCTAACTGAATTCGCAACTCCTCTAACTCACGAGGGGCCATCCGGTACGGCGCCTTAGCAATAGGACGCGTACCCGGCTCCAAATCAATAACAAACTCCATATCCCGCTCAGGAGGGATACCAGGAAGATCATCAGGAAAAACATCGGCGAAACCACAAATAATAGGAATCTCCTCCAAGCGTGGCACGCTAACAACGGTTCCAACCGCCGAGACTAAACAAACACAACAATCAGAAAGAAACAATCTCTGAACACATACCGTCGAAAGAATAGGAGAATCCTGACACGGATCAGCATACACGCTGCCGGGCTGACCGTCGTCCCTGATGAAGTCCAAGCGCTTTCCTTTGCACTGAATGACCGCATCATACCGAGAGAGCCAGTCCATGCCCAAAATGACATCGAAGTCCTCTAGATCAATCATCTTCAGGTCCGCCTTCGCAAGAAAATCCCCCAACAAAACCGGGCAATCCAAAATACCCAAATCTGACAACACAGATTCACCAGAGGGAAACTTGACACGGAAGGAATCCCGAACACGATCTAGAGACAACCGATGACGCTCCACAAAGGCTCTAGCCACGAACGAGTGGGTTGCGCCGGAGTCAAACAGAACACGCGCCCAGCGGTTCTTCACCTTAAATTTCCCTATAGGAACGCACAAAGCTAAGGAACTAGCACAACAGTACCGCAAATAATCTAGCAACTAAACTACCAGGCTAGAAAGAAAAACAACAAACAACTAACCTGAGATCACCTGGGTCGAAGCCTGAGCCTCCTCGGAAGAAATCACGTTCAGCTTCCCCTTTCCCTTGTCCACACGCTGAGGTGGAGGTAAAGCCTGTAACGGAACTGCAGGAAGAGCTGGCTGAAACAGAGGACACCTCGACTTGATGTGTCCCTTCTGCCCACACTGAAAGCAGACTTTATCCTTGGTCCAACACTGGGCTGCATCATGCCCGGATCGCTTACAAATAGAACAGGAGGCATCTCTCCTAGGAGCACCCTGAATCGCATGAACCTGCTCCTTCTTCAGAGCTGCCACCTTCTTGAAACACCTCTCGACAGGATGGCCTGACCGGCCACAAAAACTGCACACCACCCTGCTCCTCTTTCCCGAAACAGCATCGGGTACCAGGGGTTTCTTCTCCTCTACCAACTTCCTCTTATCCTTCTTCAACTGCTGGCCTCTGCTCTTCGCCGTCTCAATGGCCTCAACCTTAAGAGCAGCCTCTACAACTCCAGCATAAGTCACTGACCCATAAGCATTGGCCAACTGCTGCACCTCACTCCTCAAACCATCGAGGAATCGCTTAACTCGATCAGCCTCAACGCTGACCAATCCAGGGGCAAAACGGCTCAACTTGCTGAACTCTATCTCATACTCACCCACCGTGAGTTTCCTTTGCTTCAGATGGAGGAAGTCGTTCATGAGGCGGTCACGCTCGACCGAGGGTAAGAACTTCCTCAACAGCATCTCCTTGAACACTTCCCAAGAGCATCCGGCTACCAAGCTCTCCTTCTCTCTCAGCCACCAACTCTTAGCCAAACCTTTAAGCTGATAGGCGGCTATCATCACCCTCTGATCATCTGCAATCCCTGAGTACGAGAACATCTCCTCCATGGAGATCAGCCAGTCGTCTATTACCATGAAATCTGTCTTCCCATCATAAGTGGGAGGGCTCAGCCTCTGAAACTGCGAGATGAAGGCCATCTCTGCTGGCACCACCACTGGAGGTCTCCAGGGTGCAGGAGGAGGAGGAACAGCTAACCCCCCAGCAGGAACTTGCGCACCCTGAGCCTGACCTGCCACAACAGCCACCAAGACTGAATCTGGGCTTGCACCTCCTCCAACTGCCTGCCCATAGCTTCGCTACTCTGACGTAGACTCTCGATCACCGCATCATTCTGAGCTCCAGAAGATTTACCCTCAGACAGGAGAGTTGATCGAGTCGCAGGACGCCTAGCCATCCTAAAAATCATTACAACGCAAATCAGATCCAAATCCCACGACTAGAACTGATTACCAGTACAGACAATACATATGTAGATATAGACTTAAAGCTGCTAAACTTGCTCTGAGAGTTTATCTTCTTCACAAAAATTAGATGATATGCCCTAACCTAGGATGGTTAACCACCACCTTACTAACTCTTGTGCCTAGATCAGATGCATGAACTTATGTTAATTTGAAAACTCATGTGTGTACATATATCATCCTGCAAATCTTTAGCTCGGCGCGTTGTGCTTATGCAATGATATGATATGCATGATTGTGCTATGCATTCTAAAAAAAGGCCCTAATGCATGTTATGAGCGGCGTACGCATGAAAATGTTATGCATCCCATACTACATAACATTTCCATGCAACGAAAAAGAAACGTGCTAGTCGCAGTCATGTGGTGAGGTTATGCATCCTGATAGTTTTACTTTCAAGACAACCTAAACACCTAGAGGGGGGGGTGAATAGGTTCTAATTTCTTGTTTATAAATCTAGGCAGAATTCAATTACAAATTAAATTATCTAGCACAGCATTCACAGACAACTAAGCATCGCAGATTGCACAATGTTTTATAGTGGTTTCCCAAGATCTGGGTACATCCACTTTCCCCCTTCACCTATCTAGCAATGTGCTAGATTCGGCAAAACTTCCACTATTCTCAGATCCTCAGATCCTACAGCTCAGAACCTGGATAGGTTCCTACAACTCAGGCTCAACAGCCCTACCTCAGCCTTGCCTCAAGGCCTACCACTCAGAGAATAACCTTCTCCTACACTCAGGCAAATAGCCCTACCACTCAGAGATTACCTCTCCTACACTCAGCCTTTATAACACAGGCTTACAACTCAGATCTGTGTAAACAGATCCTACAGAAATTTAGAAAAGATATTTTGATGTCTTGCCTTTGTTGAGAGAGAAGAGGACAAGACACTTCTTGATTAGCTGATGAAATCAACTGAATCTGAGTTTTCTTCAAAGCTTCTTGAATCTGAACTTAGCTGAGTTGATTTCCAAACAGCTTCTTGAGAAACCACTGATGGCTTCCTTCTTCTTCTTCAAGATGACTGGATCCCTCTCTATCCAACACCTTTTCTGATACTTCAGACTTCTTTTTAGATTTTCTGATGAAGATCTTCTTTAGAGCTTAACACTTTCTTGAATTGAAACTTCAATAGGATCGTAATCCTTTTGTTTCTTCTTCTTAGATCTTCTTCAGTTATGTTTCTTCTTCTGAATATATCTATTTATAGACTTTCTTCATGGTAACCGGCTGATCCGGTTTCTGACAGCTTCAGTTAAACGGTGGCAACCCACAGCTGTCAAGTCTTCAAACAGTTCCTGTACCTTAGCCTTGGACAGCAAAATGTCGAGACAGTCTGTTAGAAAGTGTCGAGACCAATCTGTCTATCTGTGTCGACATAAGTGACTTTGGTGTCGACACAGTCTTTGATGATGTTGACTAAGTTGCCTTTAAGTCGACACAGCTTCTTCAGAAAATAACTTAGTCTAGACTCTGTAGTGTGTCGACACAAGTCCTGTGTGTCGACATAGTTGTTGTAGATTCAGAACTCAGTATCTGTCGACTCAGCCTTCAGGTGTCGACACATCAATCTTCAATTCTGCCAAAATGTATCGACTCAGTCTTCTGGTGTCGACACAAGCATAGTCGACTTCTGCCAATATGTGTCGACTCAATCTCAAGGTGTCGACACATCCACCCAGTGTCGACACAGTTGAGGTCGACTATCTTCTTCTGTGAGTCGACTATCTTTCTCTGGTCGACTATCTTCTTCTGTGTCGACTATCTTTCACTAGTCGACTATCTTCTTCTGTGTCGACTATCTTTCACTAGTCGACTATCTTCTTCTGTGTCGACTATCTTTCACTAGTCGACTATCTTCTTCTGTGTCGACTATCTTTCACTAGTCGACTATCTTCTTCTGTGTCGACACTGCTTCCCAGTGCTGAGGTCGACGATTTTCTTTATGTGTCGACACTGCTTCCCAGTGTCGACATAAATGTGGTCGACCATCTTTCTCTGTATCGACACTGATTTTCTGAAGTGTCGACACAAATATTCAGAAGTGTCGGCACAATTTCTTCAGGTGTCGACATGTGGACTTAGAATATTTTTCTGCATTCTTTAATACTTTTTCACCTGCACATGTCAACTCAAAACAACATCAAATACACTTTGATGTATATCATTGAGCTAAGTTAGGCTTCTTCAAATCAGGTACACATTTTCCAATGTACCCAACAATCTCCCCCTATTTGGAGAAGTCATAACCCTATAGCCAATGATATACACCATTTATAAAAAGTATAAACTGATGATATATGACATAACAGGAATACTTAATATAAACAAAACATAAAAACAATCCATCACAGAATGAACATTATATGATACCAACCAACATTTTGTTTATAACTTGATAATGTTTGAATACAGAGATTTACATTTAATGATTTAATCAAAACATTACAAAGTACTTTGAAAGAACTAAAAATTAAGACTGATCAGGCTCTTTTATGACAATCCCTTTGCCAGATAGAACTTGAGCCTTCACAGGAGCTTCAGAATCTTCAGCTGGCTTCTTGCCTTTTAGATCAGCCTTCTTCTTTGCTTCTTCCTTGAGCCTTTGCCTTTCAAAATAATGAAAGGGCTTTGGGAAGTACTTGCTTGGCTCCTGAGCATCTGGAGGCAGACTACCCATCTTGGCTTTTCTTTTAAACTGTACAATGGCCTCTTGCCTGGCTTCATACTTCTGCCATTCCATCTCATTGTACCACTTGCCTCTTTCCTGCACTTGGTCTTTGACAGCCTTCCATGCAGTGAGTATTATATTTCTGGAAGTAGGACTCCACTGCTCAAAGTCTGGCTTAAGTTCAGCCTGCTCTCTAAACCTTTTCTTAGATAGAAGAGCATCTTGCTGGTCTTTCAAAGTAGCCTCAGGCTTATCAACCTTCCCAATAACAATATTAGTAACCTCCTTTGGAGGACTATACATCCCTTGAACCTGCTGATCAATCATATCATAATCTGGAGGGGGGTAAATGACTTGGGCAACCTCAGGTTGATTGCCTTCAAGTAGACTTGTTTGTATTCCTGACTCAGCCGCCATAGCATCATCACACAATGGGGGATATCCCAATGTGGCTCGAATACTATTGGTCACCCATTTGGTGTGCTCTGAGCCTGCATGAACTAGCACCCTCTCCCCCTTTATGGCTTCTCTAGAAACATGATCTCTGAGATCTTCCTTTTGAAATCTGATTTGGTCATCCAGATAATTCACACCCTCTTTAAAAAATGGTTTTAACTTTAGAAGCTTGTCAGATATTTCCTTTTGAGAGGTAGTGATTGCAGTCTTAACAGAAGCAATAGCAGCTTGAAAGTTCTTATCAAATTCTTCCATTTCTTTTGCTCTATCTGCAGGCAGGCCTGGAACAATCTTCTTCAATTCCTCAATGATCTCATGATGAGATTCAGTTAAATTCTCATTCATCCTTATCTGATTTTCCAAGACATAGCTTTACTTTAAAGCAATGTCATCCACCTTAGGGATGATAGTCTGCTGTTGTTTTGCCAGATATACCACAGCATTACCTCCCTTATGGAAACAATCTATCATTTCCTTCTTATGCATATTGACCTCAAACCTAATTGATTTTATATCTTGAGCTAAGTCAAATTGCAGGGACTTGTTGTTCTCATCAACATATTTTTCTATAGCCACTCTGTGTTCATCCAATTTCACTTGTAAATCTACCAAGAACTTGTTATAATCAAAGTCAGAAGGAGTGTGATGTGCTGTAGACTGTAGAGCCTGCTTATAGCTCTTGCTCCTTCTCTGGAAGACCATAAGTTTTCTCTTTTTAGCCACCCTGGCTTCTTCAGTCTCTGAATCAGAAGTACTATCAATTTGAACTCTTTCTTTGGGAGGAGGAGAAACAGCTGCTTCAGTGCCATGTTGTACAGTCTCAACATGCACTGGCTCCCCCTCAATTTCTTGCTCCACTTCCAGACTATCAGTAATTATTTCATCATTTGGAAATAACTCCTCCAGAGTATATTCCTTCTGGGCTTGATCATTTGCAGTATTCAAATTTGGAGAAAGATCAATTTGAGCATCTTCTTGCACTTGCTCCCCCTGGACCTGTGCAGAAATAGAAATATTAGAAATCTCTTTTGTAGGAAAATACACAAGCTCCCCCTGCACCTGTGTACCTGGTCATGAGTAGATACAGTTTGTGTAGGTGAATAAACTTGCTGAGCTGGTATACTTACTTCTTCTTCTTGAACTGCAGGTATTGTGGCATCCTGAACTTGTGTAGATGCAGGCTGATCTTCAACCTCTAGTCTTACTTGCTCTTCTTGTGGATGCCCAGTACTGGTAGCATGACCTGGGGATTTCTCAGGTGAATCCTGCCTTTCCACTTCAGGCATCTCTTTGGTCAGCACCCTATCCCATCTGGAGAACAATCTCATGTCCATCCTTCTCATGTGATTAATTTTAGTTCCAGGTTGTTGTTGCATAACCTCAGGAATCTCCTTACTTAGGTATATACTCATTATCCTAGCCAGATTTGGCTTCTTGATTCCTTCCTTAATCTTCTCAAAGATTACAGATGACCAATCCGTAGGAATTGTAAAAACAATCCTGGTCATTAAGCTGAACATATAGGCAGAAATCCTATCATGTCCACCTGGCTTGCACAGAATAACTTTTCCAACTACTTCTGACAGAAACTTGCCTTGTTGATTCATTCCTTTCCGATTGAACACAGCTCCAATTTTCATGGTGGATTCCAATCCGCACCATTGAAGAGCCTCCCTAGATTTAGAAGCAGGGACATCCTCTTCATTCTCAATTGTAGGTAATTGCAGAATTGTTCTTAACTTTCTTGGTGTAATCTCCACAGGTGACCCATGAACTGTGGATTTTATCTCATGACTTTCAGAGTTTACAGATGCAGAGGTAAAGAACTCGTGCACCTCCTTCTTCCATATCTTTGATGGTTCGGAGACCAGAAATTCTAAACCTGAGTCGGAGAGGAGAGAGATAACCCCAAGAACATCTGGAGGGGCAGCTGCAAAGGCCTGACGCACCAACTCATATCCTTCATTCACATTGTCTTCAATCTTCGGCGCCATTGATCAGTTGAGAAAGCTTGAAAGATGAGAGAAAGAGAGAGAGAGGGAGAGAGAATGTCAACACAGGGTTTCGAAAACCTTGTAAGCGTGTCGAGAGAATGAGTTCTTGACCTATTTATACCTTCTGTTTAAAGAAGATCAAAAGACGCCAAAAACAGACTATAAGTGTCGACACAGATGGAATGTGTCGACACAAGTTTCTATAGTCTCGACATCAAGTCCGTCTATTATGTGTCGACACCAATTTGCTGTTTTGTCGACACCAGAGATATATAGTAGAGCATCAGAAATTCTGTGTCGAGTCTTAGTATAAGTGTCGACACAAAATCTGTAAGTGTCGACACCACTATCCTGGTGAAGTCGACACTACATTCCTAGATAAGTCGACAATAAGATTCTTAAGTGTCGACACATATTTTCTGTGTCGACACAATATCTCTGACTTGTCGACATTACTACCCTGAGTCGACACATTATTACTGAATGTGTCGACACCATCTCACTTAGCCAATTTCTGTTTGTTCATCACAACTTATAAGTACAACAAAGTACTTTATACTACTTCAATGTGTCTTAATATCACTTGAATGTCTTGTTACCACTTCAACTTTATTGTTGATGATTTTGTGATTACACTAATCAATGGTTAACATACCTAATTCAATTTTGAATTTATTGAATTTTGTCTCATCTAGGGGCTTAGTAAACACATCTGCTATTTGATAATCTGTTTTCACAAATTCCAATGAGATGTCTTCTTTTTCTACATGTTCTCTAAGAAAATGGTATTTTATTTCTATATGTTTAGTTCTACTATAAGAAACAGGATTATTAGCAATAGAAATTGCACTCTTAGAATCACACAAAAGAGGTGTTCTACTTACTTGAATACCATAATCCTTTAGCTGATGCTGCATCCATAATAGCTGTGCACAGCAGCTTCCAGCAGCAACATACTCTGACTCAGCTGTGGAAATTGCCACACTAGTCTGCTTCTTACTACTCCATGATATTAGTCTTCCTCCTAGGAATTGATAAGTACCTGTAGTACTCTTCCTATCCTCTCTACATCCTGCAAAATCTGCATCTAAATAGCCTGTTAGTTGAAAATCTCTATTCCTAGGGTACCAAAGACCTAGATTAGGTGTGCCCTTAAGATATCTCAGAATCCTTTTGACTGCAGTATAATGAGATTCTTTAGGGCAGGCTTGGTACCTAGCACATACACATGTAGCATACATAATATCTGGTCTACTAGCAGTGAGATATAGTAGTGAGCCAACTATTCCTCTATACAAAGTCTCATCAACAGGTTTACCTGCATCATCTTTGCATATAGGCATACTTGTTCCCATAGGAGTTCTCATGGTGGAGGATGACCCCATACCATATTTCTTAATCAATTCTTTGGTGAACTTAGACTGGGATATGGACAAGCCATCATCAGTCTGTCTTACTTGAAGTCCCAAGAAGAACTTCAGTTTCCCCATACTGCTCATCTCAAACTTCCCTTGCATAAGTTTGGCAAACTTTTTACAAAGGTTGTTTTCAGTAGACCCAAAGATTATGTCATCAACATAGATCTGAACTAAGATGATCTTGCCTTTGGATTCCCTAAGGAATAGAGTTTTGTCAATTTTTCCTCTTGAGAATTTATTCTCAATAAGGAAAGTAGACAGGGTTTCATACCAAGCCCTTGGAGCTTGCTTTAACCCATACAGAGCTTTCCTAAGCTTATAAACAAAATCAGGTTTAAGAAGATCTACAAAACCTGATGGTTGCTCTACATATACTTCTTCTTTAAGATCACCATTCAGAAATGCTGACTTCACATCCATCTGGTATACTTTGAAGTCTTGATAGGCTGCATAGGCAAGGAATATTCTGATTGCCTCCAGGCTTGCTACAGGAGCAAAGGTTTGATCAAAGTCAATCCTTCTTCCTGTCTGTATCCTTTTGCAACCAATCTTGCTTTATTCTTTACTATTATTCCACTTTCATCTAGCTTGTTCCTATATATCCATTTTGTGCCAATTATGTTGTGGCCTCTTGGTTTAGGAACAAGCTCCCAGATATTGCACCTTCTGAATTGATTCAGCTCCTCTTGCATGGCATCAATCCAGTGCTGGTCTTGGATAGCTTCTTCAAACTTCTTAGGCTCCATTTGTGACAGGAAACTTGAATGTAGAACTGTGTTTTGATTTCTGCTTCTAGTTTGCACCCCTTGTCTTGGATCACCTATTATCTGATCAGCTGGATGATCTCTTAAATGTCTTGTAGCTGGAGGAAGATTTCCTTCTGGTTGAACATCTCCAGCTCCTTCATTTAACTAATTCTCTTGATTTTCATCAGCTTCTATAGTGTCTTGTTCTCCCCCTGGACTGAAGCCTTCATTTTCCAATGCCCCATCTTCCTTTGATACTTCAGTAATGGAAAGCTTGTCCATACTTTTGCTTATACCTGTTGAGTCATTTGATCTACAAGACAACTCATAGTTGATTAATCTTGTTTCATCAAACACAACATGCACAGATTCTTCAACAACTTGAGTAGTCAAGTTGAAGACTCTATAGGCCTTACTATTTGTGCTGTACCCAACAAATATCCCATCCTGGGATTTGGCAGCAAACTTAGTCAAATATGACTTGCCATTGTTAAGTATATAACACTTGCAACCAAAGATCCTAAAGTAAGATAGATTTGGTTTTCTGCCTTTCACAATCTCATAGGGAGTCATTTTGTGGCTTTTGGTGATAGTAGCCCTATTGATTACATGACAAGCAGTGTTAACTGCCTCAGCCCAAAAATATTCTGGGAGAGAGGTGTCACTCAATAGAGTTCTACCAGCTTCAATTAATGTTCTATTCTTTCTTTCAGCAATTCCATTTTGCTGAGGTGTTCTAGGTGAGGAGAACTCTTGGAAAATCTCAAAGTCTTTACACAAGTTTGTTATGCTTTTAGATTGAAACTCAGTACCATGGTCACTTCTGATTTTGACCACTTTACTATTCAGCTCATTTTGAATTTGCTTTACAAAATTAAGTAATACACTTGGGGTTTCAGATTTTTGTCTCAGAAAGAACACCCATGTAAATCTAGAATAGTCATCTACAACCACAAAAGTGTAGACCTTCCTACCTAGACTATGAACTGGCATAGGACCAAAAAGATCCATATGCAAGAGGTATAAGCACCTCACAGAATCCTTGTTTTCAAGGCTTTGAAAGGAGGATTTTGTCTGCTTGCCCTTTTGACAAGCTGAGCATATCCCTTCCTTTATACACTTAATTTGAGGTCCATTCCTCACTAACTCTTTGCTAAAAAGTTGGCCAATTGTCTTGTAGTTTAGATGAGTCAATATCTTGTGCCACTTAACACAATGAGAAGCATTGTCATCAGCTACAAGACAGATGGGAGAAGCCTTATTCTCACATTCAAAATTAAGACAATATACATTTCTCTTCCTATACCCAGTCAATATGATCTTTTGATCACTTGACCTCTTGATATGACATCCATCTTTAACAAATGAAATGTCATATCCTAAATCACTTAGCTGGCTTATGCTTATTAGATTATGTTTCAAACCTTTTACATAAGCCACTTGAGTGATAGTAATTAGGTTAGAAGAAATGTTATCAAACCCTTTGATGACTCCTTTTTCAGATCCACCAAAGATCACTTTAGGTCCATCTTTGACAGATGAATACTCCTTCAGCAGCCCCTTTGTTCCAGTCATGTGCCTGGAACAACCACTATCCAAGTACCATATAGGGGCATGGTTACTTGGATTCACCTGCAACACAGAATTACTTACCCTTAGAACCCAAGTAAGTCTTGGGTCCTTGGTTCAGGTTAGCATTAATAAAGCTATCATAACCTCTTCTAACAGGTAGACTTTTGTTCTTTATAACACTTGTGTTATACCAGCAGTCTAATGCAAAATGGCCTCTCTTGCCACAGCACCAACATTCAAACTTATTGTATCTAGATCTAGATACATCCTTGTCAGAAGAATTTCTGTTCATTGCTGGTGCTGCAGCAACTTCACCTGCTGATTTCTTAAAACCATTGGGTTTATGATCATAGGTAGGCCTGCTTGCATTTACACCCTTGTTCTTCAGAACATTAGTCTTATTATGACCTTGAATATTTTCATGATCATATTTGTTAGAAGGCACTTCCACCTTACTAAACTTTATGTGGACTGAAAGGTTTAGTGGCTGAACAGAAGCTTTGCCTTTCCTCTTGAATCTGCCAGCCCTGGAGTTACCTTTAAATCCTAATCCAGCCTTACCCTTTTGAGTGACAAATTCATCTATCAAGGGTAAGACAGATTTTGGCTTAGAGTAACTAGCCACTAAATCCCTTTCAATTCTAAGTCTGGCCTCCAGACTCTTCACTTGATCATTAGTATAATTAATTGTGCCCATCTGAATAATAGTTATATTCTTCAGCTTAGCTATTTCATTTAAGTTTTGATCAATAACTTTCTCTAACTCAGTTGTAGCAACCCTTAGTTCAGCAATTTCCTGAGCCTGAGATTTAACCAGGTTCTTGCTTTTCTTAAGAGCCTGCAACAGGTCCCCATACTTGTCTATCAATTGATAGACATCACCTTCAGATTCAGATGCATCTACATCTCTTGATGCAGATGTAGCTGATTCTTCACTTGTACAACAAACAGATGTAATAGAAGGACATTGTACCTTATTATGACCAGACTGATTCTGGCATATGTCCTCTTCTGATCCTGCCATCAGCCTCATACACTGATGATCCTTTTGTTCATTGATGGAGTCCAGCAACTGCAGAAACTCCTCTTCTTCAGATGCAGCATATAGTCCAATATATGCTTCAGCTTCAGATTCTGACTCTGAAGTTGACTGGTCTGTTAGACTCTTATCTTTCTTTGCAACAAAGGATTTCTCCTTCTTGCCTTTCTGATAAGTCTTCTTTTTGTCTGAAGATTCCTTTCTCTTATCAGGACAGTCAGCCACTACATGTCCAGGTCTATTGCAACAATAGCAGACAATCTTTGAAGTAGTGGCTTTGCTGGGCTTTGATCTGCTCTTCTCTTTCCTTGATGACCTTTTCTTCTGATAATAGTCATCAACTTGCTGTGATGTGGAAGGCCTAGACTTCCATTGCTTCTTTTTCAAGAACCTCTGGAATTGCCTTGTGAATGCAGCAAAGTCTGCATCTGAATCACAGCTTTCTGAACCCTTATCTGAATTTTCAGAACTATCTTCTGCAACTTCCTTAGGAGGAGATGGTGATTTCCTCCTATTCTTTCTAGTGGCTTCTGCATTGAATGCCACAGTCTTTTCTCTATGCTCTCCTCTTGAATTCTTTTCCTCCTCCTTCCTCACCATAAGTTGCATTTCATAGGATAGCAACTTTCCAAACAAGGTGGGAGGAGATATCTCTGCCAATTTAGCCACTTCTCTTATGGCACAGATCTTTGTGTCCCAATCCTTTGTTAAAGATCTCAAGAATTTGTCATTCAGTTCATAAGTACTGAAGACTCTTCCATAGGACATAAGCTCATTCACAATTCTATAGAATTTCTTGTAGCACTCAGTTATGCTATCAGATTTTCCTTTTCTAAAACTTTCATACTCCTGATTGAGCATAGACTTCCTGTCCTGCCTTACTTCTTCAGATCCCTCCATGTAGACAATCAATGTGTCCCACATCTCTTTGGAGGACTTGCAGTGAATCAGATTCTGAAATGTTGAATCATCTATGGCACTAATAATAATGTTCTGAGCTCTTTTATCCATGGTTGCCAAGATGATTTCATCCTTGGTCATCTCTGAATAACTCTTTGGAGTTTGGATATTTGCATCAAGAACTGATACCTTCATTGGTATGAAGGGGCCTTCCTATACTATGATGTAAATCCTTGGGTCAGATGCCTCCATAAACAATCTGACTCTTTCTTTCCAAATTCCAAAAATTTCTTTCTTGCATATGGGTAATTTCATAGACCCTAGCTCCTTATGATTCTCACCAGAACCCATCTTTTTGAATCTTGATTCTGCCTATCAGATCTACCTCAGACTGTTAAGTCCTTTTTGAGGAACCTCGCTCTGATACCACTTGATAGTTTTACTTTCAAGACAACCTAAACACCTAGAGGGGGGTGAATAGGTTCTAATTTCTTGTTTATAAATCTAGGCAGAATTCAATTACAAATTAAATTATCTAGCACATCATTCACAGACAACTAAGCATCACAGATTGCACAATGTTTTATAGTGGTTCCCCAAGATCTGGGTACATCCACTTTCCCCCTTCACCTATCTAGCAATGTGCTAGATTCGGCCAAACTTCCACTATTCTCAGATCCTCAGATCCTACAGCTCAGAACCTGGATAGGTTCCTACAACTCAGGCTCAACAGCCCTACCTCAGCCTTGCCTCAAGGCCTACCACTCAGAGAATAACCTTCTCCTACACTCAGGCAAATAGCCCTACCACTCAGAGATTACCTCTCCTACACTCAGCCTTTATAACACAGGCTTACAACTCAGATCTGTGTAAACAGATCCTACAGAAATTTAGAAAAGATATTTTGATGTCTTGCCTTTGTTGAGAGAGAAGAGGATAAGACACTTCTTGATCAGCTGATGAAATCAACTGAATCTGAGCTTTCTTCAAAGCTTCTTGAATCTGAACTTGGCTGAGTTGATTTCCAAACAGCTTCTTGAGAAACCACTGATGGCTTCCTTCTTCTTCTTCAAGATGACTGGATCCCTCTCTATCCAACACCTTTTCTGATACTTCAGACTTCTTCTTAGATTTTCTGATGAAGATCTTCTTTAGAGCTTAGCACTTTCTTGAATTGAAACTTCAATAGGATCGTAATCCTTTTATTTCTTCTTCTTAGATCTTCTTTAGTTATGTTTCTTCTTCTGAATATGTCTATTTATAGACTTTCTTCATGGTAACCGGCTGATCCGGTTTCTAACTGATTTCTGACAGGTCTGACAGCTTCAGTTAAACGGTGGCAACCCACAGCTGTCAAGTCTTCAAACAGTTCCTGTACCTTAGCCTTGGACAGCAAAATGTCGAGACAGTCTGTTAGAAAGTGTCGAGACCAATCTGTCTATCTGTGTCGACATAAGTGACTTTAGTGTTGACACAGTCTTTGATGATGTCGACTAAATTGCCTTTAAGTCGACACAGCTTCTTCAAAAAATAACTTGGTCTAGACTCTGTAGTGTGTCGACACAAGTCCTGTGTGTCGACACAGTTGTTGTAGATTCAGAACTCAGTATGTGTCGACTCAGCCTTCAGGTGTCGACACATCAATCTTCAATTCTGCCAAAATGTGTCGACTCAGTCTTCTGGTGTCGACACAAGCATAGTCGACTTCTGCCAATATGTGTCGACTCAATCTCAAGGTGTCGACACATCCACCCAGTGTCGACACAGTTGAGGTCGACTATCTTCTTCTATGAGTCGACTATCTTTCTCTGGTCGACTATCTTCTTCTGTGTCGACTATCTTTCACTAGTCGACTATCTTCTTCTGTGTCGACTATCTTTCACTAGTCTACTATCTTCTTCTGTGTCGACTATCTTTCACTAGTCGACTATCTTCTTCTGTGTTGACTATCTTTCACTAGTCGACTATCTTCTTCTGTGTCGACACTGCTTCCCAGTGCTGAGGTCGACAATTTTCTTTATGTGTCGACACTGCTTCCCAGTGTCGACATAAATGTGGTCGACCATCTTTCTCTGTGTCGACACTGATTTTCTGAAGTGTCGACACAAATATTCAGAAGTGTCGGCACAATTTCTTCAGGTGTCGACATGTGGACTTAGAATATTTTTCTGCATTCTTTAGTACTTCTTCACCTGCACATGTCAACTCAAAACAACATCAAATACACCTTGATGTATATCATTGAGCTAAGTTGGGCTTCTTCAAATCAGGTACACATTTTCCAATGTACCCAACACATCCCATACTACATAACCCTCACATGTAGCCCCTATGGTGGATCCATATACGAACACATATTATGCATCCCATACTACATAATATGCCCCGTATACTTCATGTTATGCTATGAGTGTAGTGTTCGTGCTTTTGCCAAGACGTGCTGATGACATATCGGTGTGTGAATGACATGATGCTGAACTACTAATAAGCGAACAAAGGAAGGTTGCTCAACTAACTTGTCAAGCAACCTCCCTCTGATACCAACTGTCACAACCCGCATTTTCTCCGAATTAAGAATTATCAGAGTAAGAGAAAACACGCGTCGTGATGCCACGTCAAGCAGGGGATAACTGCTGACGCTCAGGCAAAACCAACTACCAACTTAATGAAAGAAAATCATGTGATTAATGATTAGAAAATCAGTTATATTTTAGAGACCGTATCTCTCGGCTCAGTGGATCACCTAGTCCACAAAAGAAAAACTATATTTATACGCTGCGGAAAAATACTTTATTTAGGTTTAACATCCTAAGGAGCGCATAAGGGTTCCATGAGAACCACTCATGCTATGCAAGACCCTACATTTAATTTATATAATATATAAGAAAGCGGTCTTTATACGTGATTTGGAAAATAGTGAATACGTCTTATAAAACATGCTGATCATGAGCTTTATTTATAATAATAATTATAGTTTAAAAATAACTAGCAACCTAGCATAAAACCTTCTCAAAGCAAGTAGACTATCTCCAGAAAAATGGTAGCAGCAATAGTATATATCTAGTACAAGGTAAAAACTACCAGTGGGCGCCAACAACCTGACACGAACCCACTGGCACAAATATATGTCTGTAAGAAAGTACTGAAAACAACCTCACAAACAAGGTAAACAGAACTCCAAAGTCCGGGAGTCCACCAACAACACCACCTCCAACTAGCCACCAAACTGGCTACAGCTCAGAACCTGGGGTATTCCAAAAGAAACAGAATACCTCAGCAAGCTAAACAAAGTAAAACTGCATGAAAGAGTCAACCAAAGGGACAAAGTAACTGAAAAACATGCAGTTGAAAGATTCACAACTGTCCAAAACAGGACAACAAGAAATGCACAACGTGCAAAGCAACAGCAACGACCCAGCCCAGGAACCACATCCTGTAGGGCCTACTAGGCTGCCAAGAGCCAGAATGTTGCAAACTACCAAAGAAGAAACTTCTAACACCCTAAATTGTGGGAAGTGATAGTAGCAAAAACAACAACGAGGAACCGGATCGAAGGCAAACGCAGTCCCCCAATCCACCATGTCCAAGTCAAAAGCTCGAGGGTCAACACGTGAAAACACAAGGGATCTTCCACCCGACATGCCCAGCCCGTACCTGGAGCAAGAAAAACATGGGTGGCCTTGGCTATATCACACAACTCCACCCCCATAAAGAGCTACAACCACCACTACTAACCACGACCCACGATTCGGCCTTTAGGAAAATAAAGAAAATGGCCGACAAGAAAAACCCAGAAATACAACTGGAAATCCACTCGGAAACGAAATACAAGGTAAAGAAAGAGTGTTGAAATAAACCAACACGACTAGGCGTTGAGTGAAACTCACTCAGTGCCTACCTAAACTTTGGCGTTGAGTGAGCTAGCCTCACTCGCTGCCAAAATAATGCCACTACCCACAAACCCACTAAAGAATACGGAGCTCGACGATAGTCGAACGACCAAGGCAGAAGATCCAGAACTCGAGTAGTTGCCTGCCACTTGAGTATCTAAATTCCCGCACTCGAAACCAGCTAAATTCGCCTAGCAAAAGAAAATATACAAAGCGCACGATCAGTGACGCACGATCAGTGGTCGTGCGCACTCATCGGCTGATGATCGTGTGAAGCGAACCTGGAAACCTGAGAAAAACCTAGCGTCAGCGCACGATCAGTGACGCACGATCATTGGTCGTGCGCACTGCTTGCCAGCACTCGTGCGATCCTCCGAGACAGAACTTTGGAAACTGAAAGTTATACGCGCACGAACAGAGGCACACGACCAGTGGTCGTGCGCCCTAACGGTTAACGACCGTGCGCGGCTAACCTGTGCCGTTTGGAATTTCCCGAACGACACCGGAACGCGCACACGACTCACGCCACTGCAGTAGCAGCAGGAAACTACCAACGTCGCGCACCACTACTATACAAACTATGCCTAATCATTCGAGTAATACCTTAACGAAAATCGGCAACCACACCCCCCCCCCCCTCCTAACTCTCCCTCTCGGCTACACCCGAACCAGAGCAACAATCAGAGTAAAGGAAAACAACGGCTCCACGCCGACAATTTGGATTCCAATCATCACAAAAATAGGGGGGTTTCAGTAGGAAGAACTAAGCCCTATAGTTAGCAAGAAAAAATGAGAACAACAAGGCCTCTAACCTGGGCTAACCGGGATTTCAATTTCAGCAAGTAGAATCAAAAAGAAAACTTGGCAAGGGCAAGAATACCACTTGCCTCAATTCACAGCGAAGCTTTGGACTGCTTTCCTCCTCTTCGCACGGATCAAAACGGCCGCAACACCTAGAACAAACACTCGGCCATTAATGGCGGAAAACTCCAAAACCGAAAATTCCAAACCTCCCAAAACTCCACGAAAATCGAATTTCTTACCGTAGGAATGAAGGTCTTGACGAGAGCAATCCGAATCCACTCTCGGAATCGAATTCCGTCCACAAACGCTCCGGGAATCGGCGTCCGAAGGGAAGGGTAGGCGGTTTCTCCGTTTCTCTCGTACAGGACCGGCGGTTTCAAGCGGGGAAGAAGATGATTGCCGTGCTTTTCATTCTATATATATATATATATAATTATATAATAATATAATTAATTACAAAATTACATAAAGCACCTAAACGACGCGAAAACCGAACTACCTCGAAATTCGACGAAATTCGCACCGTAGCTAAAAACTCACGCTACGAACACAACGGCGAAGTCGAAATTACTTTTCGACAAACAGAACTCGAGTTATACCCAAATAAAGCCAAACACCAACATCCCCCCGAGAGGCCACACCGGGTCACCCAAAACGACTCGGCTTGCTAGGGAGATCTTGCCAACAGGCTATAGAATAGGGCACTCAGTTCTAAGGAGCTAAACCACACTCCTCAAATGGCACAAGCCACGGAAACACGTCATCGTAACGCCAAACGAGAATAAAAATAATCGCTGAAAAAACGGGGCGTTACAAGAACAGCTGCTCATTTTTGTTTTCCACTCTCCATTCTTTGTCTCCTTCTCTTACGGCAACCACCCGCGAAGAATTTATGAACGCCACTGGCAGCACAACTTCAGAATTATGAGAAATTTTTGAAGGGGGTCTCCCCCGTGGTTATGTTGGGTGTGGTTCTCAAAGCCCAAAGGACCGAGGGAAGTTGCTTTACCTAGTTACCCTTTAGATTCTCTACCTTCAACTTTAGTAAGTTTGTAATTATCTTATTTGTCGCCTCCACCTGACTGTTGCTCCTGGTATGGTAGACTAATGTAAAATAAAGATCAATGCCCAACTGGACGGAGAAGTTGACGACCTCTTCACTAACAAATTGTGGTACATTGTCCATGACTATTGTGAGAGGCAGCCCATGTCGACAGATGATCTCCCCCCATACGAAGTTTTTAATTACCTGGGATTTCACCTCGGCTAGTGCTTTCACCTCCAACCATTTTGAGAAGTATTCGATCATAACCAGGAGGAACTTTCTTTACCCGCTGGCCTGGGGAAAAGGTTCTACCAAGTCCATACCCCAAATAGAAAAAGGCCACGGCATTGTAATGCTCCTGAGCCTCTAGACTGGCAAGTGCTAAAGTGATGCGAACAGTTGGCACTTCTGGCATTTTTTCGCGAACTCTGTCGCATCCCTACTTATGGTTGTCCAAAAGTATCCATGTCGTAATACCCTGCCTTCTAAAGTCATAGTTCTGAAGTGGTTGTCGCACTCCCCAGAGTAGACCTCCTCTAGGATCTTTGGGACCTCCTCAGCTACACATTATGTCAAGATTCCTGAGAGGATCTTCCGTTATAGAACTCCCTCAAGCAACAAGTAATATGTTGACTTATACCTAAACCTTTTTTACCTAGGACCTCTTTCGGAAACTTGCCCGAGGTCAAGAAGGTCACGAAGGGATCCATCCACGAGGGGCACCAGTCAATCTCCATCAATTCTCCTTCTTCAATGGACGGGTGGAACCATTCTGTCATGGTCACACCTTCCTGGGGCCCGAACTTGGCTAACCGGTCTGCCGATGCGTTCTCCTCTCGTGGCACATGCTGAATAGAGAGCATTCGTAACAACCAAATGAGTCCTTTCACCTTTGTAAGGTATCACTAGAGCGTGGTCTCTCTTATCTCATGCTCTCCCTTAACCGGGGTGGCCACTATCATCAAGTCTGACAGCACATTAACGTCATGCACTCCTAATTCCCTGGCCAAGTGGAGACCTGCTATTACGGCCTCGTACTCTATCTGGTTGTTGGTAATGGGTTAGTATATATTAATGGCTTGCTCTATCCATATCCTTTGGGGACTTATCAAGACCACTCTCCACTCCTAGAAATCTGTTGGGGAGACCCAACTTCTTCCTTGACCACATAGTCGGCTAGAAAATCTACTATTGTCTTGTCCTTCATCGACAGACGAGGGATAAAGGAGATGTCGAACTCGCTCAATTTCACGGACCACTTTGTAAGTCTTCCTGAGTGTTCTTCCCCCCATCAAAGATGCTACGGAGGGGGTGGTCGGTCATCACATGGATCGAGTGTGTCTGGAAGTATGGTCTAAGCTTCCTGGCCTAAACAATCAAGGCAAAAACTAGCTTCTCCAAAATTTGGTACCTAAGTTCCTCCTTCTTCAAGACCCTACTCACATAATAGATCAGCAGTTTTTTCCTTCCCTCTTCACAAAATAAGACCGAGCTTACCTCCTTTGACCCTACCCTGAGGTACAACGTCAGGTCTTCCCCTTCCCTGGGCCCTTGAAGCAACAGAGCCTTGGTGAGTTGTTTCTTCAATGCCTGGATGGCCTCCCCACACTCAAGTTCCCACTCAAACCTCTGATTCCCTCGTAACACTTTGAAGAAAGGCGAGCACTTCTCACCTCCCCCGGAAAGGAACCTGCTCAGGCCCACCAACTTCCCCATGAGAAGTTGTATCTCCTTTGCATTTCTTGGTGATGCCAGCTCAAAGATTGCCTTCACCTTGTCCGGCTTGGGTTCCACCCCTGCTGGTGTAAGGAGGTGACCCAAGAATTTTCCCTTGCTGACTCTGAAGACAAACTTTGAGGGATTGAGCCGCATCTTGAACCTCCTCTGGGTGGCGAAGGTCTATAACAGATCTTGGAGGTGAGAGTCGTCGTTCTTGCTCTTCACTATCAGATCATCCACATAGACTTCCAAATTCCTCCTGCTCTCAAAAGACCCGACCCATCATCATTTGATAGTTCGCCCATGTGTTCGTCATCCCAAAGAATATCATCTTATAGCATTACTAGCACCCATCTCCCGTGATGGAGTCATCTTTGACGTCGGGTGGCTGCATCCGGATCTGGGGGAACCAGTCCCTTGTCGTTCCCTTGCTAGATGGAGTGTTCAACAGAATGACGAGCATAATAAGCTTGAAGAGGTCGAATTTATTCAAAGAGCGCATATGAGGTTTGACAAGTTTTAAGTTGATTGAGATTTTGAAAATAATTATTGAACACGTATTAAAGTATTGATTCTAGCGAAAGATTGTGGAGAGCGGTATATAAGCAAAGCTGATGATCAAAGTCTTGATTAAGTAATTATATATATATACTATATTAAAAAGAAATAGAGAGGCCTGCAAGTTGCATGAGTTCAAAAATCCAGCAAAAATATGGGACGTTGGATATGTGTCGGTAATTCCAAGGTTGGCAGATCCTGAAAGGTGGCATGCAAATAGCGTAACTAAATAAATCCCTCCTGCCTCCCTCCTGATAGAACTTGATAGCATGAACTTGTCGAACCCTCATTAAAACATGTTTTTTTTGCTTAATTTTGGGGCATTTTGGTCTTTCGACCGGCTCAGCGCTTAATTTTATTTTAAATCTTGGTTCCCTGCACTGTTCGCCTACCTCAAAATCGCGATACCCGTGATTTCTTCACAGCTACCCTAATTCCTCCTCCCCGCTCCTCCACGACATACACATCTGGGTGCCCTTCCAGCAGAAAATCCCTTCCTCTGCTTGCATCTCCGCCGCATTCGAAGGGTTCGGCGGCAAAGGTGCGCTGATTCCACACCCCACCCCCTCAACTTTTTTCTTAATCATCACACATCTCCTCCCACACATCCGGCTCTCATCTACTCGCACTCACTTCCATTTTTGTTCAAGCCGATGCAGGTACATTGTCCAATATCTTAGAACAGAAGCATACACTCCCTCAAATCCTTCTGCATCTGCCTCCGCCTACAACCAAGGTCTGTCATTTCTGTTCTGCATTCCACCACCGCAGCTTGCAATTGAAGCCAACACCTGATTCCATTCTCCCTTATTCTGTGAATAGAACAACTTTTGTTGTATGTATGGTGAGCTTTACCATACATTCTCTCTCAAATAGCTTATACAATTTTCATGCTCACATGGTATTTGATGAAATGCCTGTAAATCATAGATTGTGTTGGTTGCCATTAAACTGCAGGTGCGGGCCGTACCTCATCTACTCTCCCGACGAAGAAAACCCAGGTATATGTTTAATTTCTTTTTGCATTCAATATTTTAACATTTGTTACAACTTCGCTCTCGATTTAGCCGTCTTCCTGTTACCATACTTTCTCTCTCAAATAGCTTATACAATTTTCATGCCCACATGGTATTTGATGAAATGCCTGTAAATCATAGAATGTGTTGGTTGCCATTAAACTGGAGGTGCGGACCGTACCCCATCTACTAACTCTGTTGACAAAGAAAACCCAGGCAGATTTTTAATTTCTTTTTGCATTCAATATTTTAACATTTATTACAACTTACTTAGCCGTCTTCCTGTTAATGGTCTATTGTTCTTTCTATCAAATAAAGTTTCAAAATTTGTTTCCAAAGTTGTTATTCATTGTAGAAAAAACTGATTCTCTTGATTTTGATGAATACTTAGCTCATTATTTCCAAACTCGTGCTCGATTTAGTGGTGCATTTGTTAAGAGACTTATGTTGTTCTTTCTACCTCATTTGTTCTTTCTAGCTCATGAAGTCTCAAATTTTATTTCTAAATTTGTTATTTATGAATATTGAATTTTTTTTGTTATTCTTACCTTCATCTTGCTTTGAGTTTTCTTGCATTTCTCTACAAACCTGTTAATCCTTTTTTTATTCATGTTTGTCGGGAGATTTAGATTCAGAAGAAAGATCTTAATTGTTGTAGAACTTTTTCTTTGAACATTGGGATATCTCAATATATTACAATGAACTAGGAGTGTGCCACTTCATGCTTAATGTTGTTAACATGCCACTTTTTCTTGGAACATGCTTAATGTTGTTAACATGCCACTTTTTCTTGGAACATGCTTATTTTACTGTCAAGATAAGCAATTTCAATGAATGTCATATTTATGGTTAACATGCCACTTCATACTTATTATACCTTTTAGTGCTCATAACCAATGTCGCCGCACTCGACTAATGTCGTCGCCCACGACCAATGTCGCAGCCCACAATCAATGTCGCACCCCACGACCAATGTCTCCGCCCCACGACCAATGTCGCCGCCCCCTACCAATGTCGCCGCCCCCGACCAATGTCGCCGCCCCCGACCAATGTCGCCGCCCCCGACCAATGTCTCCACCCCCGACCAATGTCGCCGCACCCGATGTAACGCCCCGAAACTCAAAAGAGTGATGGGTGGTGTTTTGAGCCAAGTCTGGGATTTGGTAGAGGTGACACGCAGTGACGGAACTAGGATTTTGAAGTCGCACGGGCACAATCTAAGTATTGTCAATTTGGGAGGTTCAGGGGCAACGCACCATGAGCGGGGGTTCGGGGGCAGCGTCATTGAATTTTTTTTTTTTCAAAGATATTTTTGTAAGTGATTTTAAGTGGTTTTAAGCAGAAGAAGGAGGAGGAGGAAGAGAAGAAGAAGAAGAAGGAGGAGGAGGAGGAGGAGGAGAAGAAGAAGAAGAAGAAGTTACCAGCAGCCGAGCGGGAGCAGCAGTCGTCGGTGCCTGGCGGGCTAGGGCACGAGAGCAGCGACGGGCTAGGGCACGGGAGCAGCAGGCTTAGCGACGGGATTTCTTCTCCCCCGGTGAAAATCTCGGAAAAAACCGGTCGGGCACGTGCCCTATCGTGCCCAGGGGTAGTTCGGCCCATGGTGACACGGCCTGGGACACAGGCGTGTCCCAGGGCGTGTCGTGCTCGGTTCGACGATTTTTTCGTGGTCGACGAAATTGCAGTCAGCGATCGGCGGGGTAGTGAACACGGCCTGGGACATGGGCGTGTCCTAGGGCGTGTCAGGCACTCAAAGCCTTTCACTTAACGATCGTTGAGTGAGTACTCACGGCCTGAGCCCAGGCGTGTTCGGGTCCGACACGGGCGTGTCAAATTCGACACGGGTGTGTCGAATATCCGTGTCCTGCTCGGGTCGTTTGGCGCGTTGTGCTAAGGTAGCTACACGGCCTGGGACACGGGCGTGTCCCAGGGCGTGTCTAGCACACGGCATGTGACACGGGCGTGTCACATGGCCGTGTTGTGCTCTGGACGTTTTGTACCTATGTCGTTGGAGGAACACGCCCAGCTACACGGGCGTGTACTGGGTGACACGGGCGTGTCAATCCCGGCACGGGCGTGTCAATCCCGACACGGGCGTGTCAATCCCGACACGGGCGTGTCAATCCCGACACGGGCGTGTCGAGTGCCAGTGTCCTTTTCAGGACGCGACGGTTTCGGTGCCAATTGAGGCACACGGCCTTGGACACGGGCGTGTCGCAAGCCGTGTTCAGCCCATGAAGTTCATTTTAAGTGCGAATTGTGGCCGTCCGTCTCCTTAGTTTGGGATCCAACGGTTCAGGGCTGTTCTTGTTGGGTTATACTCGGGAATAGGGCTTAGAAACCCTCATTCTATTTGGGTTTTCTCTTTCTAAATCCTAGAGAGAAAGGAGAGCAAGGAGGAGGAAGGAAGAGGGAGATCCGGTCGCCAGAGGATATTCGGAGCGCCAAATCGCAAACCGAGCCCAAATCTGCGGAGACAAGATCATCGCCGTGCTTTTCATCCGTGTAGTTTTCCATGGCGCCGAGGAGAAACGATAGTGTAACGATTCTCATCTTGAGCATGTGAAGCTCTCCTTCTTTTGCATGGGAAAACCCTCTCCCGCGAGTGTGCGGCGAGTTTGCGGTATTCCTTGGGGTAGATATGTAAAGTCCCCCTTGTTTAGAGTCTGAAATCGAAGTACGGGCATAGGCATGGTGTGTGAAGCCTTCCCAAACGTGTTGGTCTGGATCGGTGATGATTTGTTATGCATTTTTAGCCGGAGAAAACTCTGTGCCTTTTGTGTTTTTTGGGTTTCTACGTGGTAGATTGCAGCTGGGATCCTTAGGGATTAACCCCAAGGCGCACCCGAAAATATGGGCAGAAGTGTGTTTCTGCCATCTTTGGTGGCCCGGGAGCGATCTTTTTACATAACCGGGTTTTGTACTTTGGTCAAACGATTTACGGGCTACGGGGAAACTTAGCTCGCGCCGATGAATTTTAGTGTCGTGGCAGTGTGAGCAGCAAGTTGAGTGAAACCGTACCTGCTCTATGTGGTTCGATTTAGTGGCCTGCCGATGGCATAAAGGGAGGGTCTTCGGCTTAAGCCATGAAGACTTTAATGCTCACGAGATTGCCGTCCTTGGGGCGATGGTGGACCGAGTTCACCGTGTAAGTGCCCTGAGAGCACGGGGTGTGCGGTCGTGCATGCCTACACCTGTGGTGAAGTGTGCTTAAATTGTACTTTCGCAATCCTGTTTGTTTATACTAATACAAGTACAGGGAAAAATCTTTGCCGCCCCGAGGTTGGGGGCGGAATCGTTATAATTTGGTCAGCTTTAGCTGACCGTTATTCTTGTTTGCCACTATTGCGGTGATTTGTGCTTGCAGGTGTTGCGGAGCCGAGCGGCAAATAGCGGGCCAAAGCCCAAGTTGCTGAGCCGACCCTCGAAGTCCTTGTTTGTTTACTTATTTAAATCATGTGTGGCCGGCCTGCGCGCTAAAGTTTGTAAAACACTATTTATTTAAGTGAACTGTTGTAAGGCCATAAGGCCAGTACTTTTGTGTATTTTGTAGTTCATTCCTACTGGGTTTTGTTAGTGGACATTCGTGCTTGTGTTGGGTTCTTTCCTTTGCAACTTAACAAATTGCTTCCGCTAGATGCTCTGTGTAGGACGTGTGTATTGGTTGAATCGTTTCATTGAGTAACCCACCGGTCTGTCCGTGGTATATGGCGTCAGGCCCCGGCCGGACCTACTGTTATATGCTATGTGGTCGATAGGGGTGTTACAATTTGGTATCAGACTACCGGTTTCGGTCAGACTTAAATGAATTCGTGGACGAATTCACTTTAAGGGGTGGTGAGCACATGTGTGTGCGTCATCGTTATAACATGAAAAGAACCCATGAATGTCCACTTAGGAATGAAAATACACATGTTTGAGGAACCTGCGTGCTCCTATAATTGCGTTCCGTAATGTTGTTTGGTCGCTTATCGGTGTTTTGTACGATTATAGGTGACCAGGAGTGGTGCTGGGCCGTCAGAACGACCAGTTTCTGAGGCAAGCAGCGCACCAAATGATGTGCCGGCAACACCTCCTTCGGCTGAGACCATTCGATTGGTAGCGGAGGCAGTGTTTGCGAGGATCAACGCGCAGCCTGCCCCTGCTGTGGAGCAAGTACCGCTCCAAGCAACGGAGCCAAGGAGAGTGGAGCAGGTGGTAGTGGAGCCAGTGTTGCCTAGGAGAGCAACGGAGAAGCAGCTTAAGCACATGATGGGCTTCAATCCTCCAGTGTTCTCGGGGACGGGAACCCCAACTCAAGCAGAGGATTGGCTCCCCAGGGTTAAGAGAGTGTTGATTGCTACTGAGACGGAAGAGTGGCAGAAGACCACAATTGCCACGTTCTTGTTGGATGGTGATGCAAGATTATGGTGGGAAGGCTTGGAGCTACACCATCTGAGGGATAGGCAGTTGACTGACGTCTCGATGGAGGAGTTTTCGAGACTGTTCTTGGCTCGATACCTCCCCTCAGCTCAGAGCATTGCTTTGGAAAATGAGTTCCAAAAGTTGGTTCAAGGAGAGAGTACTGTGGATGAGTATCTCCACGAGTTTACTCATTTCGGTCGGTATGCAAGCGCTACCTTCGTTGATGAGGAGCGCAAGACAAGCCGATTCTACGAAGGTCTGAGGGATGACTTGAGACTGCTACTTTCGGGGCCTATGACGCAGGGTTTCCTGACCTTGGTCAACACGGCCCGGTCTTTGGAGAAAGACATGAAGAACGTTCAGGCTAAGAAGGACTCTAATGAGAAGGGGTCGGAGTTCAAAAAGTCGAACTCCTCAAAATCGGTGTTCCGCAAATGGAATAAAAAGGCTAGGATGTCGGGTCCAGCCCCTTCTTCAGGTGCCTCGAGGACAACTACCAACCGAACCCTGGGCGCTTGTTATACTTGTGGAAAGTTGAGGCACTATGCCCGAGATTGTCAGAGCGGACGTCCAAAGTCCGAGAGGAAGCAGGGAGCAACCTACAAAGAAAAGGGCAAGTCGGTGGAGTCAACCGCATCCCATTATGCTCTGACTCAACCAAGAGTCTATAATCTTGGCCAACAGGAGGCCATCAAACAAGCGGATGTGGTGACAGGTACGATTTAAATTTATAGCAAACTAGCTTTAAATACTGTTACCTAGTGCTTGTTAGCTTATTACTGTTTGTATAGGCTTTGTTCTGATTTGCGATAGTCCGGCAAGGGCACTATTCGATACGGGAGTTTCGCACTCCATTTTGTCCGAAAGTTTCATATCGCGCATCGGTGTCCCTTTTTCGATGGCAAAGGACAAATTTGACGTGTTGCTACCGAATGGGTGTTCTATGCGTGCGGACAGAGTATGTGTCGTAAGGGTTCATATTGGAAGTCAGGAGTTTGACTTGCTAGCGTCGTTGCTGCCGCTAGTAGAGTTTGACGTTATCTTCGGTATGGACTGGCTTTCGGAGCAGAAGGCTTATATAGATTGCAACCGTAAAGAGGTCAAGTTGGGTGCTTGGCGGGAGACAACGTTTGCGGGATTGAAGGGGTCGAGCAAGACGTTGATGTCTGCTCTTCGGGTGGTCAAGGCAGTTCGTGCTGGCGCAGAGCTGTTCTTCATGCTAGTGGAGGCTGTAAATCCTAAACCCACTTTGGGTAGTATCCCAATGGTATGCGAGTACCCCGGCGTGTTCCCAGATAATCTTCCCGGAGCCCCACCGCAGCAAGAGATCGATTTCACCATCGAGCTAGTGTTAGGTGCCAAACCTGTGTCATGCTCTCCTTATAGGTTGGCGCCTAAGGAGATGACGGAGCTAAATGTTCAACTGGAAGAGTTGATGGAGCAAGGTTATGTGCGCCCTAGTTCGTCATCTTGGAGTGCACCGGTCCTCTTTGTTAAGAAGAAGGACGGAAGTTTGCGGCTGTGTATCGACTACAGAGAACTGAACAAGTTAACGGAAAAGAATAAATACCTGATCCCAAGGATTGATGATCTTTTCGATCAGTTAGTCGGGTCGTCGGTATATTCAAAATTGGATCTGAAGTCCAGTTACTATCAACTGAGGATAAGGGGGAGCGATATCCCAAAGACAGCGTTCAGCACGAGGTATGGGCATTTCGAGTTTACGGTCATGCCGTTCGGGCTGACTAATGCGCCATCAGTATTTATGGATCTGATGAACAGGACGTTCAGGGAGTACTTAGACCATTTTGTGATCGTCTTTATTGACGACATATTTGTGTACTCGCAGTGCGAAGAAGATCACTTCAAGCATCTGCATTTGGTTTTGGAGACGCTGAGGAGGAACGAACTATACGCAAAGTTCTCCAAATGCGGGTTTTGGTTATCCTCAGTGGCATTCATTGGTCACATAGTCAGTGGTGAAGGGATTGAGGTAGATCAGACGAAGATTGTTGCGATACGAGAGTGGTCTGTGTTGTCTTCGGTAGCGAAAGTCCGGAGTTTTCTGGGGCTTGCCGGCTATTACAGGCGCTTCGTGGAGAACTTCTCGCGGATAGCGTTACCTCTCACAACGTTGACAAGGAAAGATCAGAAATTTGTATGGACGCAAGAGTGCGCGCAAGCGTTCGAAGAGTTGAAGAGTCGGTTGACCACGGCGCCAGTGCTAAGTTCGCCGAGTGGGACCGAAGGTTTTGAGTTATACAGCGATGCCTCAGGCAGTGGTTTGGGCTGCGTGCTGCTGCAGTATGGTAGTATTATTGCGTATGGCTCGCGTCAGCTGAAAGTGCACGAAAGGAATTATCCGGTCCACGACTTGGAGTTAGCGGCCGTAATTTTTGCGCTAAAGCTGTGGAGGCACTATTTGTATGGCGTAAAAGTCGATATTTATACCAACCATAAGAGCCTGAAATACCTGTTGGATTAGAAGGATCTGAACATGAGGCAGCGAAGATGGATGGAGTTCCTGGGGGACTATACGTTTAAAATTCATTATGTGCCTGGGAAAGGCAATGCAGTTGCGGATACGTTGAGTCGCAGGGCTCCCGCCAAAGCTAACTGGTTGTCGATTCATGATGAGCGGTTGATTCTGGAGTTGGAGGCGTTAGACATCTGTTGTGTTGACAAGCAGACTAGCGCCGAAGCGTTATTGAACTGAACGGAAGTTCAGTATGATCTGGCTGATCGGATTCGGCAGGCTATGGATTTGGATAGCAGCATGAAGGAAATCATGGATGCAGCTTCGGATGGGTCAAATTCCCAATTTACAGTTGAAGATTGACTGTTAAGGAAGGACAGTCGTTTGTGAGTCACAAACGTGGAAAATCTACGGGTGGAGTTGATGTACGGGACTCATCATACCAAGTACTCAATTCACCCAGGGAGCACGAAGATGTACCGAGATCTGAAGAAGTTGTTCTGGTGGCCAGGACTCAAGAAGGATGCGGCACTATTCGTGGCTAAATGTCAGACCTGCGCCTTAGTTAAGGCAGAGTGTCAAAAGCCAGAGGGTTTCTTGAAATCTTTGTCTATTCCGGAGTGGAAGTTCGATGACATTTCGATGGACTTTATGCATGGCTTGCCAAGGTCGCAGAAGGGAAACGATGTCATCTGGTTGATCGTAGATCGGTTAACAAAAGTGTCGCACTTCATTCCGCATAGGAAGGATGATTTAGTGGAGAAACTGGCGAAGCTATATGTGGATAACATTGTTAGACTATACGGTGTACCCCGCAGCATAGTAAGCGATAGAGATGGACGTTTTACGTCCAATGACTGGAGGTTGGTGCAGCAAATGCTGGGAACTAAGTCGAAGTTCAGCACAGCCTTCCATCCGCAGACGGATGGGCAGACCGAGAGGGTCAACGGGACGTTTGAGGACATGCTTTGCATGTGCGTTCTGGACTTCGGAAAGTAGTGGGAAGACCATCTGTATTTGGTGGAGTTTGCGTACAACAATAACTACCAAGCGAGCATACAATTGGCGCCCTTCGAGGCCTTATATGGTAGAAAGTGTCGCACGCCGTTGTCGTTGCTAGAAACGGGCGAGGCAAGGTTGTACAAAAAGCAAGAGGTGGAAAACGCTACTTCATTGGTGCGAACCATTCGGGAGCGTTTGCTGATCGCTCAGGATAGACAAGCTAAATACTACAATGCCAAGTACCGAAACGTGAAGTTCACGGTTGGCTATTGGGTGTATCTGAAGATAAAGTCGTTCAAGGGTGTTTCACGGGTACGACGCTTGAAGAAGCGGAGCCCGAGGTACCTTGGACCATTTGAGGTCCTGGAACGGATCGGTGAAGCGGCTTACCGTCTGAAGCTATCGGTGGAGTTAAGTGGTCTACACAACGTATTCCACATTTCAGTGTTACGGAAGGCGGTGCTAGAGCCTTCGCAAGTGATCGCAGTTGATCAAGTACCGGTGGACGAAGGGTTGACAACTAGGATCAAGCCCGTTTGTATTGAGGACTCTGAAGTCAAGGTACTTCGTAACAAGGAGATCAGAATGGTCAAGGTCCGTTGGGACAATTATGGTCGTGAGGAGCTCTCTTGGGAACGGGAGCAGACCATGCTTGAGGAGTACCCGAAGTTATTTCACTCAGGTACTGCTTTTGGTTTTCTGTTTTCTTTTCCTTTGGTAATTTCGTGGACGAAATTCTTTTAAGAGGGAGAGAGTTGTAACGTCCCGAAACTCAAAAGAGTGACGGGTGGTGTTTTGAGCCAAGTCTGGGATTTGGTAGAGGTGACACGGCCTGGGACACGGGCGTGTCCCAGGGGCGTGTCCCAGGGGCGTGTCGTGCTCGGGTTCGGCGATAGTCGCGTGGTCGACGAAATTACAGTCAGCGATCGTCGGGGTAGTGAACACGGCCTAGGACACGGGCGTGTCCCAGGGCATGTCAGACACTCAAAGCCTTTCACTCAACGATCGTTGAGTGAGGACGCACGACCTGAGCCCAGGCGTGTTCGGGTCCGACACGGGCGTGTCAAATTCGATACGGGCGTGTCGAATACTCGTGTCCTGCTTGGGTTGTTTGGCGAGTTGTACTAAGGTAGCTACACGGCCTGGGACACGGGCGTGTCCCAGGGCGTGTCTAGCGCACGGCATGTGACACGGCCGTGTCACATGGCCGTGTCGTGCTCTGGACGTTTTGGACCTGTGTCGTTGGAGGAACACGCCCAGCTACATGGGTGTGTACTGGGTGACACAGGCGTGCCAATCCCGACACGGGTGTGTCGAGTGCCCGTGTCCTTTTCGAGACGCGACGGTTTCGGTGCCGATTGAGGCACACGGCCTTGGATACGGGCGTGTCGCAAGCCGTGTTCGGCCCAGGAAGTTCATTTTAATTGCGAATCGTGGCCGTCCGTCTCTTAAGTTTGGGATCCAACGGTTCGGGGCTGTTCTTGCTGGGTTATACCCGGGAATAGGGCTTAGAAACTCTTACTCTATTTGGGTTTTCTCTTTCTAAATCCTAGAGAGAAGGGAGAGCAAGGAGGAAGAAGGAAGAGGGAGATCCGGTCGCCAGAGGAGATTAGGAGCGCCAAATCGCAAACCGAGCCCAAATCTGCGGAGGCAAGATCATCGAGGTGCTTTTCATCCGCGTAGTTTTTCATGGCGCCGAGGAGAAACGATAGTGTAACGATTCTCATCTTGAGCATGTGAAACTCTCCTTCTTTTGCATGGAAAAACCCCTCTCCCGCGAGTGTGCGGCGAATTTGCGGTATTCCTTGGGGTAGATATGTAAAGTCCCCTTTGTTTAGAGTCCGGAATCGAAGTACGGGCATAGGCATGGTGTGTGAAGCCTACCCGGACGTGTTGGTCTGGATTGGTGATGATTTGCTATGCATTGTTAGCCGGAGAAGACTCTGTGCCTTTTGTGTTTTTCGGGTTTATACGTGGTAGATTGCAGCTGCGATCCTTAGGGATTAACCCCAAGGCGCACCCGGAAATCTGGGCAGAAGCGTGTTTCTGCCATCTTTGGTGGCCCGGGAGCGATCTTTGTACATAACCGGGTTATGTACTTTGGTCGATCGATTTACGGGCTACGGGGAAACTTAGCTCGCGCCGATGACTTTTAGTGTTGTGGCAGTGTGAGCTGCGAGTTGAGTGAAATCGTACCTGCTCTATGTGGTTCGGTTTAGTGTCCTGCCGATGGCATAGAGGGAGGGGCTTCGGCTTAAGCCATGAAGACTTCAATGCTCACGAGATTGTCGTCCTTGGGGCGGTGGTGGACCGAGTTCACCGTGTAAGTGCCCTGAGAGCACGGGGTGTGCGACCGTGCGTGCCTACACCTGTGGTGAAGTGTGCTTAAATTATACTTTCGCAATCATGTTTGTTTATACTAATACAAGTGCAGGGAAGAAGCTTTGCCGCCCCGAGGTTGGGGGCGGAATCGTTATAATTTGGTCAGCTTTAGCTGACCGTTATTCTTGTTTGCCACCGTTGCGGTGATTTGTGTTTGCAGGTGCTGCGGAGCCGAGCGGCAAATAGTGAGTCAAAACCCAAGTTGCTGAGCTGGCCCTCGAAGGCCTTGTTTGTTTACTTATTTAAATCATGTGTGGCCGGCCTGCGCGCCGAAGTTTGTAAAACACTATTTATTTAAGTGAACTGTTGTAAGGCCATAAGACAAGTACTTTTGTGTATTTTGTAGTTCATTCCTACTGGGTTTTGTTAGTGGACATTCGTGCTTGTGCTGGGTTCTTTCCTTTGCAACTTAACAAATTGCTTCCGCTAGATGCTCTGTGTAGGACGTGTGTATTGGTTGAATGGTTTCATTGAGTAACCCACCGGTCTGTCCGTGGTATATGGCGTCGGGCCCCGGCCGGACCTACTGTTATATGCTATGTGACGGATAGGGGTGTTACACCCGACCAATGTCGTCGCCCCCGACCAATGTTGTCGCCCCCGACCAATGTCGCCCCCACGACCAATGTTGCCGCCCCCGACTAATGTTGCCGCCCCCGACTAATGTCGCCGCTCTCGAATAATGTCGCCGCCCTTGACCAATATCGCCGCCCTTGACCAATATCGCCGCCCCCGACAATTGTCACCACCCCTGACCAATGTCGCCAACCACGACAATTGTCGCCCCTACAATAAATATCGCCTCCCACGATCAATGTCGCTCCCCACGACAAATATTGTCCCCACGACAAATGTCGTCCCGCACGGAGTCCCTCATCCACGACAATTTGTGTGTGTGTGTGTGTGTGTGTGTGTGTGTGTGTTTATGTAACAGTTCAACCCCAGTTGAAGCTTGAACCCTTTGCTTCACTGTTTCAATAACCGGACCGGTTTTCAAAACGTTAATATGCCCCCTCTATTCATTTATGTTTCTTTCCTTTTTAATATTAATTTGATGCAAGCCCCACTCATTCTCTTTTCTTTCTCTCTCCAATGCTGTCGCGGCCAGAGGCCCTCTCCTCCCTCCCTCCCTCCTCTTTCAGTCTTTTTTTAATATTAATTAAATGTGAAGACATGAATGGTTCTTTGACTTGATCAGGTTACTATGATGAAAAAGATAAGAAAAATTGTGCACATATTTCTAAAGATTACGAGGATTATTGACTTTTGGTTTTGCAAAACTTTCACTCAAAAAACTTCAGCCATCCTAAACAAAACAACCTCTCCATTTACGAGAAGCACTGAGTTACAAATGCACACATTCAGTAGAAGCTCTAGTGTGTGTTCTTCCATTCAGTAGTGAGATTTCTACGTTTGATTATGTTCGTCTCGTAGTTTTTTACTCAATTTGGGTTTTCCTTGTTAATATTTCTTCATTTGTATGTGTTTTACTTTATGCTTGTGTGTTAGCTAGTTCTCCAAGATCTTAGCTAGTTATATTTAGAGACTCCAAGATAACTGAAATTATTTGTTCTCCATTACGTAATACGGTTTTTGTTGCTGTTATTTTTTTTATTTTTTTCTTTTTTTTGTTGCTGTTATAAGTATAATGATAATAAAACTAGTAGTAATTATGGGAGGCAAAATGCTTAGTGATAAAAAAACAAAATTTCAATTATTGGTGGATCTATAAAAAAGTCACCATGATCCAGTTGAAAGGAATTATGTGATTTGGTAGCCTGAAATGGACGTATCAGATTTATCAAATATTGATGCTGACTTCACCTAACATTCTTTTGTCGTCACTCTTTAGCGTGGAATGATTTTTAGTGTTATTATATATTTAATATTTACACTAATGTTTATTGTCGTCCGGTATATTCGGCTGATTATTTGCTGTTTATTGTCGTCAGGTATATTCGGCATTTCACCGCCCCTTTTTGGAGCAAACGTCGTCGGACGGCGGATAAATAAACGGTCGTTGGCGTCGTTTGCACCCGCAGCAAGGAGGAAACGGCCCTGATCTGCTCCGTTTTGACCCCCACCTCTCCCCCTCCGGTTCCAAAGTGACGTTTCGACCCACCGGATGCACCCACCACCGTAGAACCAAATATATCCTTAATATTTACATTAATTTTGATTGCGGTCTACTATATTTCGTTGAGCAAGCTCGACAGCTAGACGAGTCAGCTTGAAAAACACTTGATTCGAGCTCAATTCTGTCGAGCTCAAGCTTGCTTTCGAGTCATGCTCGAGCCTATTAAGGTTTGTTCATGAGCTCGGGAACTTTTTTATATAATAATTTTATTATTTATTGTAATGTTTTGCATTAGTGATAATAATAATATATATTTAATTCAATGTAATTCAAATATTCAATATATATTTAATATTTGGAAAAAGAATACATCAAAATGCCAAAATATATAACTATTAAATAATTATATAATATATTTATATTATTTCACAATATTGAATTAAATAGAAAGCCAACTTTGGAGCTCAAGCCGAGCTCGACAAGCTTGCACTGAGTTCGGCGAGCTCGAGCTCATTTAAAATGAGCTTGTCGAGCTCGAGCTCAAAAAACAGCTCGGGTTCAAGCTCGAGTCATCTATTTTTGAAGTGCTCGACTCGAGCTCGACTGGTTTGCACCCCTAAATTTTCGGCTGAAGTCATGCTGGTTATGTAACCTTCAATGCAATGTTTTAGAGAAAAACATCGCATATATTATCGCGAGAGTTTAAGGCTATGTTTGGCGCAGTGTTTTTGCTCATGTGATCGAGTTTGGACAAAAATATCACTGTCATAGATTTTTGGTTAAGTGTTCTCTCTTGTACGCAAGAGGTATGTGGTTCAAATCTGAGCAATCACATTAAAATTTTCTTTTTTGTTTATCTATAAATATTATTTTAGTTTAATAAAAAAAATTACATAAAATATAAAACATTAGCAATTTTACTTCTAATTTAAGATGAGAAAAAATACCTTACTAAATAATCAATACAAATTAGAAAGCAATTAAATCCTTTCTAAACTTAGAATCATATTAGCTCGGATTTTTGTTTATTTCTAAATTTCTTACTAATGAAAATTAGTAAAGAATTTAACTAATTAGCAAGAAATTTTTCTCTTTGCTAATTAATGTTTTTCTTATAGTATGAGTTTGGACAAAAAATCTACTGTCGGTCTGTCACATAATGCATGTTTGGCAAGACAATGGTTTTGACCATCTCAAAGAAAAGAAAACTAGTTTTGAACATAAAAGTTGATGAAGAAGTTCTTTATGTGCGGTGGAACGTTCATGAATGAGAATTCATAATTACCGTGTTCACCACAGCTATCTCCTTGTCAAATAGAACCTAAATGAATTAAATCTGATAATATGAGATTATAGAATAGGGATGTAAAAGTAAAACAGACAAAATTATGCACTGTCCAATTAGAGAATGTCTAGCGAAGACAAAATCAAGCTGTGGAATAATCATAGCCAAATTACATAATCCAATATGTCGACGATGATCTAGTGTTTCAAATAGAATGGTACTATCTTCGTCATCAAATGCTTAATCAATATAGTGCAGTGCCCCTCCACGAACACGGAATTCCAACCAAACTCCACTGTCAAACGGGCCACAAATTCCTCAGCTATAATAGGAGAAGACATGTGATTCTAAGTATCTACTAGAAGAATCACCAATGAACGCCATGCCAAGCATCTACTGGAAGAATCAAGAGCAATAACCTCAACAAAGACCAATAAAGATTCTTCCAAAACAGCTTTGTCAAAATTAATCTTGATAATGCCATGGGGGGAGGCGACCAAGCATCTGAGAGTGACAAAACAGATGCCCTAGGGCATACTATAAGTTCATACCGAAGGTCTATTTCCGACTAGGGCATACTATAAGTTGTCATGGTTAGTGAAGTGTTCTAGTGGGTTGAGTCTAACTCGTTGACTAGAGAATTATAAGATGAGATTTTCACAGCCGGATGTGCTCCCTGCTGGGGGCAGGGTTTGTCGCAGGCTACAAAAAAGAATTCCAACTGTTAGCTAATGTACAAGTGGAACTAAAGAAAGGTGGACTTTTACATGTGATTCCCCTTATGGGCACGTCATTGCTTCCGCTGCTAGTTTGTCCGCAAACTAAGCTCACGCGGGGTGGCCTAGGGATTTTGTGGACTACTTCTCTTTGGATCGATGTTTCGCTCTGATACCAGTTTGTAAGACCTTTTTTTTCTTTTTAAAATCTCGGGGTCTTATGCCCAGAATTGTCGTTTTGCGATGACACCGACACTCGGGAAGGTCGTCACTACAAAATGCTGATCCTGCCGGCCTTTTACGATCGCCAAAGAAAAAGAAGCTTAAACCAGTTCTGATAAAACTAAGTCCACAATCACATATAATATAAAATATGAGAAGTCATATCAAGTCCACATGATAAACGAAGTACCGAAATAGAACAGTACAGTGAAATATAAACGAGCTCAAGCCCGGTACATCAATCCTCACTACAAACCCTCGCGGAAGCTAAGTAAACTAATCACTCACGGAGCCAGTAGCTGGTGTTCCTGTGCTAGATTGGCCCACCTCCATGTGCACCGTACTCCGCTGGTACTGTATCCCTTGCTGTTGCTCCCTGTCTCCCATCCAGAGCTCCTGGAATGTTGTGGTCTGAAAACCGTTAGTCAAAAGACTAAGTCCTATCATCCCCTACCCCTCCTCCATGGCTCCTAGGCACCGAGCGGGGAGGAGTGTTGCTGTATAGAACTGGGCGGACAGGCGGCTAAGACTGGCGGTTTGGTAGCCGGGCGGTCAGCCCGGCTAATCTCTGTGTTGCTGTATAGACCTTGGCGGACAGGCGGCTAAGACTGGCGGTTTGGTAGCCGGGCAGTCTGCCGGCTAATCTCTGGCATTCCTCCTGGTCGGCTGCGTGTTCTCTGGTGGTGACCGGGCGGTTAGTGCCTACTAACCGCACGGTTAGGCGGTCTCCTGGGCGGATTGGCGGTTAGCTTTGTAGATGATGTTTTTGTGTATTTAGTCCCACATTGGGTATTTGTATTCTCTCCCATCTCCTCCATTCTATATAAGGGAGGCTATACCTTTGTAATACTTACTTTTTTGGATAATAAAAATTGCATTACTCCACTTTCCGGTTTCTATATTTCTATTCGCACATGGTATCAGAGGACCCGATCTAGTCCTCCTGATTGCGTTTTCTTCTGTCCGTGCGACCTCTGCCTACTCGCCGCGGCCTGTCTTTCAGCTCGCGCGAGCTCTCTTCTCCCGTGGATTCTTCTATCCTCCTCTTCTGTTCGCGCGGTCTGTCTGCTAGCCGCCCGACTTCTCTCCCTCTGTTTGGTTCTGCGGCTTGGTCGTGGCTTCTCTGGCCGCTGGTGTCTACCATCGTGACCGCTGCAGATCTTTTTCTTCCTATCCGCGCGATTTCTCTCTGTTCGCGCGAGTTCTTCCTTGTTTAGGCGGCCTCTCTGCCCTTCTTGCCACTAGTGTGCTGACACTGTGACCGTTGCAGCTTCTTCTCTCTGTCCGCCGCGGTTTACTTTTTGTTCGCGCGGTCTTCTCGCTCTCTTTATCCGCGCGACTTCTTCTTCTTCCCGCTCGGTTTCCCTTGTTAACCGTGCGGCTTCTCTTCTTGTGCTTCGCAGCTTGGTCGTGGCATTGCTTGTCGCTGGTCTAATTGTGACCGCTGCGCACTCTTCCTTCCTTTGCTCGCCCGGTCTCTCCTCTTAACCGTGCGACCTCTCTTCCAGGATGACCAATTCTGATGGCTCCACCTCGTCTACTGTCGGTGATACTCCTACTTCTTCCAAGCCATCTGCCTCCGTGGCCACGACTTCAGGTAGTGCCCACGTGGTTACCCAAGGTAAATGGCTAATCGACTTTGGCGCCACTAATCATATGACGGGCAATCCTCAGTGCTTTTCTCTCCTAGAAACACATGATCGGTTGCCCCCTGTTCTCGTTGCGGATGGTTCTCCCTCTCCGGTGCATGGAACGGGCATGGTTCAAGTTACTCCGTCCCTTCGCCTGGCGGATACTCTTTATGTGCCCAAGTTTCCGTGCAATTTATTGTCGGTTACTTCTCTTTGCAAGCAACTTCGGTGTTCGGTAACATTTACTCCTTCTTCTTGTTCGTTTCAGGACCCGGACTCCAAGCGGACGATTGCTACTGGGACTGAGAGGGGCGGTCTCTACTTCCTTGATGATGTATCTGCTCTTACCGTCTTCTCTCCCGCTTCTACAGATCTTCTTCAGTGGCACCTTCGCCTGGGGCATCCTCCCTCGCGTCTCATCCACCAACTGTTTCCTCACCTACCTCAGCAGGACTCTCTTATCAACTGTGATGCCTGTCAACTGGGCAAGCATCACCGTTCCCCCTTTCCTCCTAAGAAAGGTCGTGGCTCTTCCAAGCCGTTCGACCTTATTCACTCTGATGTTTGGGGACCTTCCCCTACCCTCACCATCGGGCGTGGAAGTTCCTATTTTGTAACCTTTATTGATGATTATTCTCGATGTACGTGGGTGTATCTATTAAAGGATCGCTCCGAACTTTTTTCTGTATGGACGTCATTTTATTATATGATTAAAAATCAATTTGATGCTTCTGTCAAAATTTTTCGCTCTGATAATGCAAAAGAGTATCTGAGTAGTGATTTTGCTTCTTTCTGTACGCAACATGGCATCATTCATCAAACTAGCTGCGTCTATACCTCCCAGCAAAATGGGGTGGCGGAACGTAAAAACCGTCACCTCATCGATGTCGCTCGCACTCTCATGACGCAGATGCAGGTTCCTCGTAGCTATTGGGGCTACGCGGTCCTCATCTCCTGCTACCTCATCAATCGCATTCCCTCTACCGTCCTCAAAGGCAAAACCCCTTTTTCCATCCTCTATCCCTCCAAGGACCCCTTTCCCTTACCACTCCGCATTTTTGGGTGCACTGCCTTTGTTCATAGCCCTGCCGCAACTCGCGACAAATTGTCCCCTCGTGCTACGAAGTGTATCTTTTTGGGTTACTCCCCAACTCAAAAAGGTTACTGTTGCTTTGACCCTGTTCATCGCAAGCAGTTCGTCTCGGCGGATGTGACATTCTTTGAGAATGCCGCCTACTTCTCTTCTGCTCTCCCACAGGTCGATGGATCGAACCTCCCTCTTCCTCCTACCGACTCGACCTCTCCACCCATTCTCTCCACCACATCCACTCCTCTTGAGCTTCCTCCATCACCACCTCCACCAGCCGCTCCTTCTCTTGATCATGATCCTTCTCCCTCGTCCCCTCGGCCGTCTCTCTCTTCTCCCGGGCCAGCTATCTCCGCCACGGATGCACCGGCGACTGAGGAACTCGAGGACCTGGAGCTGCCCATTGCCCTTCGCAAAGGGGTTCGGACGTGCACCCAGCACTCGCTGGCAGCTGTTATTTCTTATGATCGGCTAACACCTTCTCGCAGGGACTTCGCCCTAGCCATCTCCGCGACTACCACACCTCGCACCTACCAGGAAGCCCTTGATATTCCTCACTGGAAGGCTGCCATGGATGACGAGATTGCTACTCTCTCTGACCGGGGCACTTGGACCCTTGTGCCTCCTCCTTTTGGCACGGATGTGGTTGGTTGTCGCTGGGTGTTTGTCGTCAAGTTCCGTCCTGATGGCAGTGTGGACCGGTACAAAGCCCGTCTTGTTGCAAAAGGGTTTACTCAGACCTATGGTGTTGATTACTTTGACACGTTCTCGCCAGTTGCTCGCCTCAGCACCATTCGGGTCCTTTTATCGGTGGCGGTCAACAAGGATTGGCCTATTTCGCAGTTGGACGTCAAGAATGCCTTCCTCTATGGTGACCTTCACGAGGACGTCTACATGGAGCAACCTCCTGGGTATGTTGCTCAGGGGGAGACTCAAGTATGCCGGTTGAAGAAGGCCATCTATGGCCTAAAGCAAAGTCCCAGGGCGTGGTTCGATAAGTTCAGTAGCATCGTTGGGGCTATCGGTTTCACCAGGAGTTCGGCTGATCACTCCTTGTTCATTCGCAAGACATCTTCGGGTCTGGTTGTGCTAGCTGTTTACGTGGACGATATTCTTCTTACTGGCGACGATCAAGCTGGTGTAGCCTTGACGAAGGTCCATCTCCGCCAACACCTAGTCACGAAGGATATGGGTTCTCCAAAATACTTCTTGGGAATTGAAATCTCTCGAAAACCGTGTTCCTTGGTTCTCTCCCAACGGAAGTATGCTCTTGATTTGTTGAAAGAGGCAGGATTGACGGGTGCTAAACCTGCCCGGTGTCCCATGGCTCCTGGAGAAGACAAGACATGGACAGACGAATCACCACCTCTATTGGATACTACGAGGTATCGGCGTCTTGTTGGCAAACTCATCTACCTTACGGTGACCAGACCAGACATCTCCTATACAGTGGGAAAGGTCAGCCAGTTTATGCAGTCGCCTAGGGAATGTCATCTTCAATCCGCTCTAAGGATATTGGAGTATGTGAAGTCCGCACCTGGGAAAGGTCTTCTCTTTTAGAAAAACGGTCACCTAAGAGTCGAAGCGTACTCCGACGCTAGCTATGCAGACGACAAAGGGGATCGCAAGTCGACTTCCGGATTTTGCACGTTTGTTGGAGGAAACTTGGTTAGCTGGAAGAGCAAGAAGCAGTCAGTCGTCTCCAGGTCTAGTGCGGAAGCAGAATATCGTAGCATGGCATCAACCACGTGTGAGTTAAAATGGTTGTGGGCTCTCATGCTGGATCTAGGAGAGGTCTACAACTATCCACTTCCCATGTTCTGCGACAACAAAGCTGCGATCTACATTTCTAAAAATCCGGTCTTCCATGAGCGAACAAAGCACATAGAGGTTGATTGTCATTTCATTCGAGAAGAAGTGTTGAAGAACCAGATTTGCACTCCGTTTGTTACCTCGGAGAAAGAGCTGGCAGATATATTCACAAAACCTGTGTCCGCCTCTTTCTTCCACATTTGCAGCAAGCTAGGCATGATTGACATCTATGCTCCAGCTTGAGGGGGAGTGTTGCTGTATAGACCAGGGCGGACAGGCGGCTAAGACTGACGGTTTGGTAGCCGGGCGGTCAGCCCGGCTAATCTCTGTGTTGCTGTATAGACCTTGGCGGACAGGCGGCTAAGACTGGCGGTTTGGTAGCCGGGCAGTCTGCCGGCTAATCTCTGGCATTCCTCCTGGTCGGCTGCGTGTTCTCTGGTGGTGACCGAGCGGTTAGTGCCTACTAACCGCACGGTTAGGCGGTCTCCTAGGCGGATTGGCGGTTAGCTTTGTAGATGATGTTTTTGTGTATTTAGTCCCACATTGGGTATTTGTATTCTCTCCCATCTCCTCCATTCTATATAAGGGAGGCTATACCTTTGTAATACTTACTTTTTTGGATAATAAAAATTGCATTACTCCACTTTCCGGTTTCTATATTTCTATTCGCACAAGGAGGAAAGAGAAGCTATGAAAGTGGAGAATAAACAAAGTAGGTGACGGTGGAACTATTCTAGCAGTTATTTATAATGTATATACAGCTAAAGAAGAAAGGTACAAGCTAGCAGTTTTATAATAGCAAGCAGTAAGGTAAACAAGTAGAGTAAAACAACATATGTAAGAAAGACATACTAAGAAGTAAGTAACCTTAACTTATATGAATGCTCATACAAACTTATAAGTTAAGGGGTCTTCTGCAATGCTCTCATCATATAAAAAGTCTCATACCAATTTATACGTTGGGGTGTAGGTTGTATACAAATATGAGTGTAGTGATATGTTATGTCATGGTTCATGCAAGTGAAACTCACGCACACGACTCTATGCGCACAGACCTTTAGTTCTTCCCTTTTGGGCAGTTAGCTTCACTCCCAGGAATCTCTGTAGTGGCAAACGGAGACAGTGGGTTGGGCCCCCCCACTCCTAGGCGGGCATCCACACTACCAGGTCTAGCCCTTACGTACGCCTCTAGAAGGACACAACCCAGAGTCACCACGTACTAATGTTGGCCATATCCACCAGACTTCCTTTGTCTAAGTGTAAACCACACCCGCCGAGTCAGCGTATCGACGTCGGTGTGAATGATAGTCCAATACCGAAGACCAACCACCTTTTATCTTATGCACATGCAATAATATTATATTCTCCCTCCGAGCCTAAGCTCCCCGGACTATCCCGTTCATCACAATTATCTACCGAGCCATCAGCCCGCCGGGCTAACCTGCCCACCACTAAAACCACCGAGCTTACCACTCCTGAGACCCAACCTATCTCCCATAACACCGGGAAGTGTGAGTGTAAGTGTAATCCTAGTTATACTAATTACTCTTATCATTGATTATTCTTACGGTTTACGTTAACCCTGGACTGCCCAAGACATTCCCCGTGAAGGGCTCTCGAGGGCACTAGGAACTACGATGAGCTGAAGCCCAAAACTTCCTTTTGCAAGGCACTTACTATTATTGGTTAATACTCAATCCCTGATCCCTTTTAATGTTATATTAGATCTAACCCTAGTGTATTTAACCCTTCCTCTCCACAGGGAAGACGATGTTTCATCGAACCCGAATACCACCTACACTAGTCTTCCCATCATTACTCCTCACTATGATTCTCATTGATGAGCACATTTCTATTTCACCATAATAGTAAAACTGATACTCCAACTCCCTATGTTCATTTTACATTCTGTTATAATTTCTGTCGTTTTACTACATGCAGTGCAATTTAAGTTATATGATGTATACGATAGGAGGTACTCCAATCTTTCATCCAAAAGCCCTAAAATATTTATTGGGGGCCTATCATGATATATTTAACCTAAATCCAGAAACTTGGAATTTTCCCAAATAAATTGGCATTTAATTAATTTTCCCAAAAATGATCCATGGGTGATTTGAACATGATGTACTAGATTTACTTAAGATATAATCATACAAAAATTATGAACTCTATAGCATAGCAAGATATTAGTGAATACCAAATTTCATAAATTTTTATAAATGAATTATCCTCCAAATAAAAAATCCAAGATAATTCAACTAAATAGGGGTAATGAAGGGAGTACCATAAATACTTGTCCAAAAATTATACAAAACTTAACAGAGCTTTATTATGATCAGAAAATCTTACTGACTAAATTTCATGTAATTCCAGAGTTAGTAAACTATATATAAAAATATCTCAACCAAATCCATCATGGGGCATTTTGTGAAGAAGCTTCCTTGTAATATCAACTAAACAACATGTAAATATTTTTTCAAGCTTCTTTATGCCCTAAAAAGTACTCTGGCTAAGTAACACAATTTTCCAGCAAGCTATAGTATTTATCTTATAGTTATCAAAGTAGGGTGCACTAGTTTACTTTACACATGATGTACTAGAAAGAAGTGTTCAACAATATCAAATAATTCACTAGTGCATCTACATGCTATTTTATCAGTTTTTGCAGAGTTTGAAATCATTCTAAGACATATAAAACATAATTACATCAATATCATCAAAAGTGCAAGATGAAGTTCATAACTACAAGGGTGAGCTACTGTTATCTAGATACCCTATAATAAATTCCAGAGGTATATATCACTATGACAATAGTACTCCTACCAAAATATCTCAAAGATCCATGGTCATATGTCCCGTTGAATATTCTCTAGGGTGTAAAGACCTAAATATCAACTAAGTGCTTTAAGTGGGGTGCATGTATTCAAAATCCACCAAATCCCTTCCTAGGGCATTCTACCTCCCTAGGACCACATGGACTAATCAACAAGTCCATCCAAGGACATAACACCCTATGTCCTTCACAAATTCCCAATGTTCAACCTTAGGGCTTGAACTTGGTTCCTAAGGCAAATCTACCCTAAACTATCTCATACTCCATATGAGGGAGTTAAATATCATAACAAATCAGTGGCCCAAGTTTAAACCTCTGTTGAGCTGATTTGGCCACCTAAAACCCACAAGGGATACTTTGACCTAATTACCCCTTATTGGTCCAATTTAGGGTTTGCTTATTTCCAAACTATATCATCTTAAAATGGGATGAAAATTTATACAAAGCCCTATGATGACTCCAAGGACCACTCATCAAAATTTGGGAGAGTTTGGAGGTCATTAGGCCTTCTAAATAATTCATACATGGATTATTAAATTTCTACAAAAACTTTAGGAAAATGTTTTCCAAAAATTCTCTTTTTTGGATATGTACTAGGTATAGGTAAGCGTGACCCCACTCCAAAATTTCAGGCCATTTGGATGGTTGGATTGATGGGAGCACTAAAAATCGTTTCCAGTCTAGCCTAGGTATAGTCCTCACCAAAATGAGTGTTATGGTCAAACCAGTTACCCAAATAATTGAAACCAATTTTAAATTAAATTCGACCCTTAGATCTACAATTTTGATGTTGACCACTTTCTTTGATTAAGCCTCTAAGTATTTTTAAATTAATTCTTAAGATGACTGATTTTGTGTGACAGAAAATACATAAATTTAATATAAATAACTTGATTCTTGCACGAATTTTGATGCAGATCCGACGAATGCTGGCCTTCTTCTTCATCCAGCCTACGGGCGAGATTTACTCGACCTGGAGTAACTTCCAGCCCGACTTCCCGGCCACCCGGCCACCTCCCTGGCCGGCCACCGCCGCCACCACCTTCGTTGAGGTGGGGGCTATCGTCGGGCGGCGGCACGGCCGCCGGAGGGGCCGTTTCCGGCGATCCCGATACTTGAAATATTCCCGAAAAACCAGGAAAATGAAAGCTCTGATCGGGCTCAATTGAGCCTGATTCTCAATCTAAATGAATCCTCGGATCTACCCATAGAAGAAGGAGAAGGGGAGGACCTTATTGGAGGGCTAGAGGCGGGTCGATCGCCGGATTGTCATGGTGGTGGTGGCGCCGCTCGGGTTTCTGCAACTACACAGTTAGATTGCCTGGCTCCTTCAGTTAAGATGTGGAAACGACTCATATGAGTCTAATGATGCTTTTAAAATCACTAAATGGGGAAGAGAAGGGGACAAGCACCAATGGTCATTAATGACCATCAATAGTATTTTTTGGCCATGGGTGGAATCACTGTTCTGGCCATGAACAGCCACCAAAATGGCCCCTGACCTTCCCTTTATTGAATAGGGAGTTGAATCAGCCCCCTTGGAGGTGGAGGGAGGGGCTCTTGGTCTCCTTTGGCCATGAATGGTCTTCCTCCCATTTCTCTCTCCTCCATTAAAGGGGCAAGTGGAGCTTTTCTCTCTCCTAGACACCTTGGCCGAAATTAATGGGGTAATTCAGTCAAGCTACACCCCATAAACTCATCTAAATGATTATCATGAGGCTAGCCCAAATGGGGGAAATGGGTTTGAGCTTGGGTTAGCCCATTTGAGCTAATTTGACCTAACACTAGGGTAGAGTTGACCTTGGTCAACATGACCATTTGGGTTGACCCCAATGGGTCGTTGGTGACCCATTGGCCTCCCCTAGGGTCTAGGTAGGGTTGGGTAGGGTTGACTTGGCACTTTGGGGGTCAGTTGACCCTTAGGAAGGGTACTTTGACCAAAATAGGGCTAGGGTTGACTTGGGTCAACTTAGCCTCTTGGGTTGTCCCCAATGGGTCCTTGGTGACCCATTGACCTCACTTTAGGGTTAGGGAGGCATGTGTGGGGTTCACTTAGCTAAAGGAAGGTCAATTGACCCTAAGTAGGCCAGTTTGACCCATTTAGGGTTAGAGTGGACCTAGATCAACTTGACCACTTTGATTGCCCCCAATGGGTCCTTAGTGACCTTATGGACCACCCAAGGGGTTAGGGATGTTGTGGTGGGGTCATGAAATCAAGTTGAAGCCCTAAGGTCAAACCCTAAATTTGGTGGTGAGGCTATGTTATAGGCAAACCAAAGTGATTTTCACCTTACCCCTTGTTCACTTGGTACTTTGAGCTTCTTATGATTTTGTCATGACCTAGTCATGACAAAACCACTCCTAGGGGAATAGTTGGAATTGGGATGTTACACTCTTTCATCTCCACCTCGAGTCCAAGGAAGTGGTGGAGCTCAACCAAGTCCTTTATCTCGAACTGAATGGCTAGCTCTGCCCTGAGCCTAGCCACCTCCTCCTCAGAGTTACCCGCGACAATCATATCATCCACGTACAGTAGCACCAAGACCTGAAGCTCCCCTTCTTCTTGATGATCAGGCTCGAATCTGATTCTGAGGCAAAACAATCGCAGAATTGGAGGTACTTGCCACTCCTAGGGGATAGGTGGCCTCTGGCCTTGCCTCTCTCCTAGGGGATAAAACTGGCCCTGGCCTCCTTGGCGGTTCCCCCCCCCCCCCCCCCACCATGATGACCTCTCCTCGGCCCTTGATCTTGCCACTCCGATCTCCAACCCAACCAATGGTTCGGCTCCTGATGCCCCCACCTGGGTTACTGTTGCTTCTGCTGCTGTTGTTGTTCCCTTTGTTGGGGTTCAGCTCTCCTCTCCTCCTGACCTCTACCTCCTCTAGGCCTTTCCTCCTCCGTAGCCCACCTGGCTAACTTCCGGGCAAACTTCCGGGTTCGACGCCTCCCCATCAACTTCTCTTGCCTCCCTCTCCATTAGCTCCTCGTAGGATAGGGGCGGCACCCTCTTCAGCTCCATTCGGAAGAAACACTATTGTATCCCCAAGGTGAAGGCCATCATCAGGGTATGCCCTGGCATCTCCTGGACCTAGGTCACCTCCTCCTGGAACCAATCCATGTAGCTCCCCAGGGTTTCGTTCACTCCCTGCTTGATGTGGAATAGGGACTCCGACTCCTTCTTCCTCCTCTTGGAGGTGGTGAACCTCAACATGAACCCCCGACGCAGGTCCTCGAAGCAGTAGATGAAATTGGTCGGCAACTGGTGGAACCACTCTCTCGTCTTCTCCTTGAGGGTAATGGCGAAGAGCATGCACTTGAATCCATCCAACATCTGTCGGATCGAGACCACGTCCTCAAACCATTGGACGTACTGGATCGGGTCTCCCTTCCCGGTGTAGTAAGACATCTCGGGCTCCCTGATCCCCTCTAGAACTGGAGCAGAAGAAACCAGCTCACTAAAGGGGCTGCCTCCCCCTATCGGGCGAGCTAGGGGGTCTCGCACCCCCATCTCGCCAAACCTGTCGCCGTTTGCCAAGCCGGGGAAGAGCACCCGCCTGGGGAGCTCGCCGGCTCTCCCTTCCTCGGCAACCTCCTTCCTAGCTTGCCTGTCGGGAGCGTCCTCGCCGAGAGCTGGCCGCGAGAATAGGGGTCGTTGGTGTCGAGCACTCGGCACGCGTGCCGAGTGTGAATCTGACCAAGCCGAGTACTTCCTACCTGAAGTCCTCGAACATCCCCATCGTGGAGAGAGGGGGAGGGGGTGGCGAGTCACCCCTGTCCGATCCTTGCCCTTCTCCTGTCATTGAGCTCGCAAAAGATTTTCTGTGCTGACCACGCTCCACGCTCACCGCACCAAAATGTTGAAACCGAGAATTCGGTCTCGATGGAGTTCACCTTTGGGGAAGGGGTGATCGCGCACCTACTTCTCTCTTGCAAGAAAAACAACAAGGAAAAAGAACATGGGACTGGACTAAGGGCCCGGCGCGGAGGACCCACCACACACCCGGAAGATCTCTGAGCGTTTCCCCTCCTTAGCTAAATGTCGGGCTAAGGTACTTCAGAAAGCGCTAGAAGTTTAGGAGACAAGTGAGCGTGCTTTCTGAGGTACCCCTTGTGTCCTATTTATAGATTTCTTAAAACGGTCTGCAAATAGCCAACCTTTGCTGTTCTAAACAGCTATGTGCAGCCAAACTGGGTCTGCTAACAGCGTAACTCCGCTGTTCTAGCTGGCTATGGGCAGGCTAGTAGGGAAAAATGGTAAAAACACCTCGCAGATCACTAGGCGAGTAGCCCTCAACAAACCCTACTCGGCAAGGGAGGCGAGTGCTCGATGGAGCAGGCACTTGACGCCTATCTTCGACCTTGGGCGAGTACGGGCTCGGCCTGCCCTACTCGCACTCTACGGGCTTGTTGATTGGTTCAAACTCGACGAGCGGCTCAGAGCTCGGCGAAGGGCCCAGAGCTCGACGAAGGGCCCAGAGCTCGATGAAGGGCCCAAAGCTCGACGAACAGCTCAAAGCTCGACGAACAGCCCAAAACTCGACGAACAACTCAGAGCTCGGCGAAAGGCCCGGAGCTCAATGAACCGGGCTTGGCGAGTACGAGCTCGCCTCCCAAAAGAATCTCACTCCGCTTGGGCGAGCCAGAGACTGCCGAGCTCCCCCTCCTACCGAGCTCGCCCAGGGACTCGGACTGTCCGATTTGGCCGGCCTGGCTCCTCCTGACCCACTCGCCGTATATGGGGTTGTACACCATGCACTTTCATCCCTTCTTTCGCTCATCATAGCCTACAAAGACAAGATTCTTTTCCTTTGCATCAAGATTGGTTCTCTGAGCATCTGAAACATGAACGTAGCAAGTTGATCTAAACACCCAAAGGTGTTCAACACTGGGCTTCTCCTTGAACATCAGCTCATGAGGAGACTTCATGTTGATCGGACTCAGATGCATCCGATTGATGACATAAGTTGCGCAGGTCATTCCTTCCACCCAAAAGGACCTGGGAATGCCCTTTACATGAAGCTATCACTTGCAGGTTTCTGTCAAATGACGGATCTTCCTCTCCGCCACTCCATTTTACTGTAGAGTATGAGCACAAGTAAGCTCTCTCTGGATCACGTACTTCCTACAGAAGTTAGAAAATTCGGATGATACAAACTCACTACCGTTGTCTGATCTAAACTTCTTGATCCGCAGGCCAAGCCGACCCTCCACCAGCTCCTTAAACTCCATAAAAAATTGGAAATCAGCTGACTTCTCCTTCATGAAATACACCAAAGTGTATCTTGAGTAGTCATCAATCAGCACCAGCATGTATCTGCTGCCTCCAAGACTAGCAGTAGCAGTTGGCCCCATCAAATCACCATGGATGCACTTCAAAGGTGCCTTGCTCCTTGTCTGAGACTTGTCAAACGGAAGGCGATGAGCCTTTCCGAACTGACATCCTGCGCAGACATGGCCATCTCCATAGGATGACAACTTTGGCAAGCCTTTCACAAGGCTTCTCATCATCGTAGCTTTCAGCTTGTCCATCCCTATGTGCCCTAACCTCTCATGCCAAATAGCAGCGCTATCGTTGGCCCTCATCCGATCAACATAAGAGCTTGTTGATAAAACAAACAAGACTCTAACCCTTCTCCTACATGAGCAACATCAGCCTTAACTGCTGATACATTGCGGAGAAATTTCACTTCTGTTGGCCCAAACAGAATGTGATAGCCTGCGTCAACCGCATTGGTCATAGAGAAGAGGTTCTTCTTCATGTTATGTACGTGATAGACACTCCTTAACGTGAGTGGACCCTGATCACTACCCACAAACACCACACCCTCCTTCTCTACCGCATAAACAGTATTATCAGCTGTAATAATAACTTCATTACCTGTGAATGTCTGTAGAGAGGAAAACTTGGACTTGTCTCCGATGAGGTGATGACCACACCTAGAGTCCACAATCCAGTCATCCTGGTAGTTGATGGAGAACAAGGCACCGATACAAGTGTTGTTCATAAATGCTCCTCCCCATCCGACTTCCTCAGAACTAGAGTAAGCTTCTTCCTTGTTTGTAACATGTCCAGGCTGCAGTTTGACCTTGCAGTCCCTTTTGAAGTGTCCTGACTGGTTACACCTGTAGCATTTGAGCCACTCCTTCTAATCCTACTTAGCAGCAGCGCTTCCCTCTTGTTGATAGGAGGTTGAAGGGCCATCACCAAGAACAATCTTCTTCTTCTTCTCCCATTTCTTCTTCTTTCCTGTAAAGAGGGCTTCACTGCCTTCTTCAGAGATAGTAACACCGGCCATCTGCCTAGTCAGTCTTTCCTACGAAGCCAGCAGATTCTCTAACTCTAGCAAAGATGGTTGAGTAGCCCAGCCTTGAACAGAAGTAACAAAGGCCACATACTCCTTCCGCAAGCCGCGGATTATGTGCCTTTTTAACCTGGCTTCAGAGATAGGGTGATCAGGGTCAAGAGCTGAGATTTCAGCACAGAGATTCTTCATCTTGAGGAAGAACTTGGAGATGAATAGATCTCCTTGAGTTGCTCTGGCCAACTCATTTTCCAAGAACTATAGTTGAGCTACATTCTTCCTGTTGAACAACCCATCAAGGGAAGTCTAGATCTCCGCAGCAGATTGACATCCAAGAATATGATCAAAGAGTTCCGGTGATATAGCTTGCCTGAGAGCAAACTCTGCTTTCGTGTTAGTTTTTCTCCAAGCTTTCACCTCATTAGTGCTGGCACCAACATCAACAGTAACCTCCTGCTTGTTATCACCATTGACAACATCTCACAGATCCTCACCAAGAAGATAACATTTTATACACGAATTCCACTTCTTGAAGTTAGTCGGTGTGAGCAGCTCAATTCCAAGACCCCTTGCATATCAAGCTTCCATTGCAACAAATCTGGTTACTTACTCACAGAAGCAACAAGAAAACTGAGGGGATTCACTGCTTAAGCCACTGTTCCTTCTGATACCATGTTGAAATTTGATATAGCGGAGAGCGGGAACAAGGTGCAGGAACACTCAACACACTTGAGCAAGTAAACCAGAAGAAAAAAAGCAAAAACAATAATCTTGTACTAATAGAAGATCTTCTTTACAAAGCAGAGCATATATGGCGAGACATGCTTGCCAAAGATTCTGAGAAAAGCAGAAAAAGTACAACACAAACAAGTTGCACGGACTCAAGGAATAACCGTCGGATCTGCTGCTAACTGCTAAAGGAGTCCGCTCAGGTCGCCAGGTCACGAGACCGCAACAAACCGCGCGGACTACCCGTTTTTCCATTGATCAAAGGAACTCTGTCCGCCGAACTGCAGACCGCCTGAACGCGAGGTCGCCTAGTCGCCAGACCGCACGGACTACTGCCACCTCAACAAGATGAATTCCTGATTGGCAGTGCTTCAACCTCAATTCCTTCAGCTAAATACATCAATTTCAGCCTAGACTTCAAAATCTTTAATCTAATTGCTAATTGCAGGAGATATAGTTTTAAGATCATGAATCAAACATGATTTTAATAGGAAATTACAACATACTCATTATATTTTTCATTATGATTTTAGTAGATCCAGTAAAACATCAAAAACAACAAACAATGTCATAATATCATCTAAATGTGATGTGCAATCATAAATTTTAATTCAGAAATTTTATGAATCATATAAATGATGGAAGAGACTTTTAATAAAAGGATATAAGAACACATGCACTTGAAACTGTCAATGATGATTTCCATTCTTCCAACGCCTGCTTGCTGAAATAAGCATAAACTCAATAAATTCACACTTCAATAAGAAACATATGATCTTTCTAGATACAAGTATTATATTTTTAAACAATATAGAATTGAACCAAACACACTAATGTAGATAACATTGGTAACTAAATAAGAATAATTTATAGGAATACAAATATCTTCATTGAACTAATATATAGTTTTGGTTAGGAAGCCATAGCATACTAACAAAATATGTCCCAACATTTAAGAAATTTATTAAATCAAATGGAAGAAGTAGAAAACCTCATTTGATTGCTTAAACTTAGATCACAATTTTTTAAAATTATAATGAATTTATTGAACTCAGCCACTTGATTTAGATGTTGAAACGATGTAGCTGACAAGCTAGATTGAACAATATTGATCACTCTACAAGTGTTGTAGTCTATATCCTCCTCTGTGAAAACTTCGGTAGCCTTGACCTATTCCAAATCAGTACAACTTGATTAGAAGTTTGAATAATTGAAGTCAAAAGCACAAATACAATATAAAATGGATAGAATATAAGCGCAAAAAAAATCCAATTACCTCATTGACAATTTTGATTATTTTTCATGCACATTTCATTCCATTAAAGTTCAAATAATTCAAAGTATGCGGTAGCATGTTGACCGGAACATTTAAAGCGGTTGTAACCTTTTTCTTACACGGCGTTAGAACAACAGATTTAAAGAAGAGCAGTGTGATAAAGAAGATGAAAATGCTGAAATTAGAAGGTTTAATTGTCAAAAATAATAAACCTAAAATGAAGTCGAACACTAACAGAGAAAGTCAGACATTGTTATCTGTCCGCAATTCACAAAGAGTGTTTTAAGCTCTTTTTCTTGTTATCATCCTTGACCTTTTGCTTGAGTTGCCCATCGGATCGGGCCCGAAACTAGTTCATCCCCAATACCCGCGCAAATTACGCCCAGTACAAGAAACACTTGGCGTCGGTTGCCAATGTGGTTATTCGAGTTGTAGTCGTCGTCACGATCTCTTCCAACTGCACAGTATTGAAACCGGTAACAAGGGGCGACCTCAAAGGAGAAATCACTGACGCGGCCTGATTTAGGGCAGTAATGAGGCTGCGTTTGGGCGTTGCTCGTTGAATGGGCAATCTGAATCGGGCCTGGGCAACGATATCTTCCAAGTGCTGTTTCAGGACCTGTTCTGATTTCGGCCGAATGAACCGTTTGAAAGCGAAATTGGTGGTACGTAGAGCCAAGACTAGAACATACCAGATTCAGTGCAATTGTGGAAGATGCAAAGATTCAGCAGGGAAATCCTTCAGATCCTGGACTTCATCGTGCAGAAGAAATTTGATGGCAATTGTTCAGAGAAAGCGACACTCCAAGGGGTTGATAATTGGTAAAGTGTTCATGACAGCTTCCCATAGATTAAGCCCTTATAATGCTAAATGACGTTCATTGCCCGATGCATTGAGGTTGCAAGGTTTTTTATGGTGACTCGAAGAAGAGCTGCACTCATGCGATGTTGGTCCTGGCTTGCGGCGCTTGCGATTGGACTGAATGGAATGGGACGTGTTGTTGAATTTGATGCCAGATTCAGCGCCAATCAATGAATCGGCATCGTCAGCATGGTTCAGATCACCATCGTCTCGCGGTGCAACATCATCTTCTTCAACAATGCGATGATCATCGTGAGCCCGCTCGACAACAGCATCGGTAACATCAAGGCCATCGTGCACAATTGCATCGAACGTGTGACTCGACCAAATTGCATTATCGTCAATTGATTCTGCGACCACTCTAAGTGATTCCAGTTGCCCTGCAGGAATTTCTGGCAAATGAGGGAAGAGTTTGTCCAAAGTCTGTCGTCAATTAAATTCATCGTCACAATCATCAATCGAGAGAGGCAATAAGTGAAACATCGTCGATAGAGACGTAGACGAGGAAGTGAGGCCATCAGTCAGAAATAGTGCGAGATACTGAGTGAGAATGATATACAACCCAGAGATTGGCAAATACGCTAAGCGATGATCAAATTGAAGTTCGCCTCGAAAGTTGATTTGAGTGACAATGACATAGAGCAGCAAGTTCCCTCCTTCCAGGGACATGGTCTCCGGGCAAATAGCTCGTCTATGGCGCCACAAGTTTTCATTCTTTCCTGATCCACAGTGCAAACTCAAACGAAAGAAGCGATCCACGACGGTAGTCAACGTGGATGCGGACGGCGTTAAGCAATTTCTGATGTGCTTTTTCTGTGTCTCGTGGCAAGCGAGAAGTTTGCTCATCACGATGCGCTTGGATGAGGGCACATCATTCTCGATTTCCCACTTTTTAATGCGATCCAACAATGCATCCAATTCAGCCTCAATGATTGGGCCTTCTCGCATTGGAGCTTGTCCAGTGCCAACAATGATTTCAGCCACGATAGCCATGAATTGTTCGTACCGAGAACGATCTGTGTTGTTCAAATTGTCCCGGTACCTTGTGATTAAGTGGTGATTGTCGAGGAGAACAATGATGTTCTCGAACTCTTCCAGCCATTCCCGATCATCGCAGTACTTTAGCTTGTTCAGGTACATGATGAGCAGTGAAGTATCAATAGCATAAGCGTTGTACCGTCTCAGCAAACCCTGACTAACTGATCGATGTTCCGCATTACCCGTTGTGCTTGTGAATTGATGGGAGAGGATTTGTTGGCTCTCGTTCATGACAGAGTGCAATCCAGCAACGAGGGCGAATTTCTTGCCGTTGAACTCATCCGTCAATTTCATGCGTACCAGCACGTTGTGATGATGGTCAGTCGAGAGATGAGTCTCAATGATGGTGCCTTCCATTCAGTTAAAGAACGGGAGTTGGCGAGCAATGCAGTCGTTGATCAGGCTTGTCAGCATTGATTCCACTAGACCGAGAGTTCTATGTTACCTGTTGCAATGCTGAAAGAACGATGAAAAATCGGGAAACACTATCAGATCCAGAGGCATTGACGATTTCCCGAGTGCGGACTCCTGAGCGCATTTCTAAATACCACGACACGCGACCGCGATATAGCATGGCTTGACGCATGTATCGAGTCTTTCGGGCACAACGAATCACCTTGGCGGCATCAGCACTACCGGAACGGGACGTGTACAAGTCGTATGCCATTTGAACAAGACCAACATCATGCGCGCTTTGTTCGAACAGCTACACGGGATAGTTAAGGACGATGGGCGTCAGGATCAACTTCTCGGTTTTGGCCTTGTCCATGACATGGAACGTGGCACCGCAGTCGCCTGAGCTTTTCGACTTCTTGCACACGTATCGAGCACTGAGAGCAAACCCGATGGTGTCAATACAATCGATGATTCGCGGGGCACTGAATTGCTTACGAAAAAGAAAGTCGACTTTGTTGCAAGATGGACATGCACCTGTTGTCACGTTGACGTCGTACTGCTGTTCTGAATCGATCACGAACGGTTTCAGCAGATACGCATTCAGGTATGGACGCTTGCTCCACAGTGGCACGGGAGGATCGATTCAGATAGGAGGGCGCATGCCATCCTCAATCATTTTCAGTTGGATCTTGATCCATTTCCCCTGAATCTTGTTTAATGTCCTAGATTGCTTGCCACAAACACACGGCTCAGTAGCGGGGCGGTCGAATGTTGATGAATAGAATGACGGTGTTTGGCTCGGAATGGATTTCGGCAGAATTCCAGCGCAGCGACGGACGAGAGTCTCCTTCGATCGTTGTGTTTTCGCAATGTCCCATAACACAATGTTGATACCGTTCATTGCCGATGATGACTAACAGTCAGACTATCTGTTGGCTGGGGAAAGTTAAAGGCTTCCTTTTACCTTTTACATGTTTTGAGCAAATGAATCACAACTACAAAGCAAAGTCCAATTTCACGAATTAAAACAAAAAATGAGGCACAATAAGTAAATACAATGGTAAACAAGCTACTTACCCACCCTTTCGTTCGACATGCGAAGTTGTATATGTTTGAGTAATTTTTTGATGCAAAAATATATATAACATTGGACATTATGCATAAAGTTGTACACTTGTAATAAAGATAGTTTACTGAATAGTCTTATTGATGAATGGTAATAAAGATTCCTGTTATATTCATGAAGTAGTTGAAATTCGACAAAGAGATGTCAATATCATGCATGAATCATAGCAATCTCATACAACTATAAATTATTTCTAACTTATTGAGTAGTCCATTTGCAATAAGAATTTAATATCATGAAAACCCATTAATGTTTCCCAAAAATTAAGTGCGTGCAACTGTGAATGTGAGTGGTCAAAGACAAAAATTCATGCAAAATGTCAGTTAATCCAATATCACTTAAATCCTTCTAACCAATTCACAAGCGCATTTAAATAAAAAGTCCACCACTCATACAAATGAAGTACTGTCACCTTTGGCCAAGACACTCACAATTTTGCCCACTAGAAAGCTCTTATTTACACATGGTCCAAAGTTCAAAATTCTTCTAGTAATTCAGTCCAAATTCTAGAAAAAAATCCTAGAAAATAATTTAATAAAGAAATATAACATGTCACTCTTAATTCACAGTTTCTAGATTTTTTTTCTAAAGACATAAGATATCCCTTTCATGTTACGCTTAATAAATTTTATTTCAACTTACAAGTAGCAACATCTGAAGTTGCAGGAAAGAAACTTTCAAATCATCAACATTAAAAAAGTAATTAATGACATATTAACACTGTATGCGCAAAAATTTACTAGGACCTGGGTTGCAGTGGAATCATATCATACCAAAAATTAAAATGATTAATTGAAGGTTAACAAGAAACAAGAGCCATTTGGTTCATATGGTTTGTTATTTATAAAAGTAAAACACGTTAAAGTATTTAAAAAGGCAAACACGCATTTTACCATGTGAATGTCTTGCATGTATAATGTATTATTACATATTTTCAAGAGAACCAAGCATTAATAATCAGCATAATCCCATCGTCCAACCCCAAAAATTCTTGATATTTTACAACAAACTACTACATATTGATAATCTCGATAACTGCTCTTAAATTTTTCAAAAAAACATCATAAAGAACAACACTTTTAAGAGGAGAAATATATGTTTGCACAGTAAAAAAAGCTCCCAAATTTGATATACAGAAATGCTCACCGACTGTATGAAGTTCTCCTTATCAATTTGGAGTTGAAGGAGCCCTGGATGTGTGTGATTGAAACCCTGCGTTTGAGACGACAAAGGAAGGGGGAGGCGGTGGAAATCAAAGGAGTCGTGAATCCCTAACAACGCGATTCAGCACGAAGAGAGAAGCGCCAGAGTCGAAGGTGTGAAACAGGCCTGGAAGAGGAGAGAATCGTCGGAGTTGGAGGTGCGAGTCGGTGTGGGGAAGAGGATAGAACTGTCAGAGTCGGAGGTGCGAAACAGGCCTGGAAGAGGAGAGAACCGCCGGAGTCGGAGGTGCGAGTCGGTGTGAGGAAGAGAGAAGCGCTAGAGTCGGAGCATTCTGCCGGGAAGAATGATCATTGGAGGTGGGGGATTCTGGCCAGGAGAGAGGAGATCGGGAGCTAGGGCCGCGCTGGTCAGTGTGGGGGGAAGAGGAGAGAATCACGTAAAATGTAAACTGCGGGGGATAAAATGGGAATAACGCATATTCAGTACGATTCAGTCGGACTGAAGTGAGGCCCGACCGGGGGGGACGGGTGGAGGACCAACGCCGATGGGGGGGGGGGAGTGTCAATGGCCCAGCTTCTCGCATCCATGGAAAAATTTCTCGCCGGTGTCCATGGAAAAATTTCTCGTCGGCGTCCATGGCGGTGGAAGGAGAGGCTGTTGGCGGCAACGACCAACTCCCGACAATCATGCGTTGAGAACGCCGCGTTGAAATGGAGCTCCGTGTAGCTATGGGAAAGTTCCGATAACAACAGAAATTTCTTCCGCCGATGCTTACACAACGCCACAACAAACAGAAATTTTTTTTTGGCTAAGCGCCGCAGCTAAAACAAACAGCCTATATTTGTGGGTGCAGACAAACTGTGCACGTGGCAGGAAATACGGGCTGCCGACTGTTTCTCTTCGGGAGTCGGGACCCCCCACAGATGTCCTAAATCTCCTGACGCTTCCGTGCCGAGACGTGAACATCGAGGGCGAAGGCGGGAAACATCGGCTAATGCCACCGGCATCGCCTGAACCCTATATTCACCCAGTGTCAGGTAAATGCCAACTATGAATTCTAGGGCAGTGGCTGATGAGAAGGCGAATTCGAAGCCGCCCAGGTCCCTCTATCGCCCAAATGGCGGCCGCACTGCGGTACCGCCGCCTTCATCCTGGTTAGAGATCCGCCTTTTCTATGTTCGCATCGTCTCCTGCTGCGCGCCCGAAGCCGTCCCACACCGCCTCATCCTCTCCCACCTCCGACGCGAGACGGGGGTCACCCTCGATATCAATGGCTCCCGTATCCCCTCTTCCGAGCCGACCTCCCTCGCCCTCCGTCGCGATCGCCTCGACTGCAGCGCCATGGAGGTGACTTACCTCAGCACCGACGACGTTCGTCTAACCGGTGCCGTCGAATTCGAAGTCTGCGATGGAGATGGAAATTTCATCCTTTGTGGTTCGCTAGAGCGGATGGAGGCCCCGTGGATTAATGGGACCATCGGCTTTGAAGGATACCATAAATCGTGCGATCAGGACCCCAAAACTGGATGGAGCATGAGCTGCTTCTCTGCAGCGTCGTCTGCCTTCTTGCAGCCGAAGCCTGGAATTTCATCGCCTTCAATGGAGGTTTATGTGGCTGGGCGCTTTGCCGGTTCCGCCTTGATCCTTACACAAACAATTGAGCTTAGCCAGAGAAAGAAGGTAACAAGCCCAGCTGCTCTGAAGTCGATTCTTGAGGACGAAGAGCCCAGCTGGACTCCAAAGATATGTACAGAGGTACTTCTTTGCGGTTATGCGTTTCTTTTAGCAGTGATTTTTTAACTCTTAACTCGGTCTTATCTTTGTGTTCCGAATTTGAATTATACAAGTATGAATTGTATCAAGATAATCTTTAGATGGAGCTAGAGTTATTCCTGTTGGAACCTGTGGCGGGCAGGACTGACAGACAGGTTAGGCGGTCGGGCAGATAGCAGTGGCAGACAGATTTGGCGGTCTGCCTTTCTGATAGTCCTAATAGTGTTACCGCACGTGCGGTTAAACAGTAGTCTTGGCGGTTTGGCGACCTGGCTTGGTGGCCTAGCAATAATCCATTGTAAACCACACCGGTTAGCCGCAGTGCGGTCTGGTAATCAGGGGTAGTGGTGGTGCGGTCTGCTGAGATTAGATACAATTGATGATCAGGCGGTTAGTACCTGCCTAACCGTCCGAGATGCTCCCATGTTCTTTGTGCAGTTGTGCCATTTGATGGTCAACAGAAGCTTGACCGCAATTGGAGTTTGACGGTTCTTTAGCACAATCACTAGTGCGGTCTGGCGGTTAGACTTAGTCTAACCACAACTATTTCTCTTAGAGCTGTTCACTGAACCCTGTCAGATACAGTCTAGAGCAACCCTGTTGGTGTCACTTATAGCTCTGCATAGTCGTGCGGTTAGCTTGTCTATCCGCACAGTCCGCGCGGCTAGTTTTTTATCTGTCCGCCTAGTCGCATGTGATAAGCGTTGTATTTTCTCTCTTCTTCCTTTTTATATAAATAGGGGAAAATACCCATGTATTATATAACTTTTTGGAGCAATTAAGTTCTGTTATTTAGCTTTTTTCTCACATGCTATCAGAGCACTCGGTACATTTGCTCTGGTTTCTGGTTTTTGGGCGTGCGACAGATCACGCGGTCTCTTATTATTTAACCACGTGTTCTTCTCTTTCCGCAAATTCTTTTTTCTGCTGTCTCTCTTTTCTTACCGCCTTCTTCTTTTGTGGTGGTAGCTCCCGCGGTTTTCTTTCTTAACCACAGTTTTTTTTCTTAACCGCAGTTTTCTTTCCTTTGCGGTTATTTCTCTATCGCTGTTTTCTTGCCGCCCTCCCTTTGCTTTTTTCTCGTGGTCCGCGCTGTCTTCTCTCCTTTGCGGTTGCGGTTTCTTCTCTATCGTTGTTTTCTTGCCGCCCTCCCGCCCTTCCTTTGCTCTGCTTTGTTCACGCGATCTCTTTTCCTAAGACTGCGTGGTTTGCTCTCTATGGGTACTCCGACCTTCTCTTCCTCTACTTTGTCCGCTGATGTGCCTTGCGACGCATCATAGTCTTTATGCATTTATTTTTGTATTTTATTTCATGCACTCTTTTATTTCATGCATTTCTTTTGTACCTGTTGTTTTTCAGCTCATCGACATGACCGACCGTTGAGACTTCAATAAAGAGGTCCAATATTACTAGTAGTAGAACGATAGTGGCAATCTCAAAATTAATTAAATGATCATGGATTTCAAATTCAAATTTCAAAAATCTCATCCATTAGTGGGAAGGTTCATTTAGAGGTAAATATTTTCAAAAAAGAATCAAATTTATGAGATTCCATGTGTTGCAAATGAAAAGAAATAAAGAAAAATTTAATCTATTTAAAGCCCCATTAGTGGAGACAAAAGGGGACCCCAGACAGAACAAGAACGAACCTCTCGTTCTCTGTTCATTATCGACGGAAACCCGCACACCAGGCAACGAACCTTTGACGCCTTCCAGTTCGACGACTGCTCGCAACCAAAGGAGTACCGACCCTTCCCTGTCACGATTCCGGTCGAATCTTCCCCGCCGCTGGACGCACTCCGCCCCGACGCCGCTACTGCAAGCCTTGCCGACCTCGACGCTGCTGGTTGCCTGCTACCGGGCCGTCGTCGACTCCCACACAAGCATCTGACGGCCTGGACGTCTTCTCGTGAGCCGTTGACTTCGACTTATTGTCCGGTCACGGGATCTGAATTCGCAAATCACCGGGGTCCTTTTTTTCGCTGTGCAGAAGGAATTTTGGAAAGGACCTTACAACCCGTTCCTTTGGTAAACTCGTTCCCTCCGCATTAGTAGGAAATGATGTTTTTCATTTAATTAATCCATTTGCTTACCGTTGCGTTCTCTCTATTATTAATATCGTTTATCCATAAATCGTTGAATGTTTTCTTTCTGTTTGTGGCCGTATAATTCTCGTGGCGGATTTGAACCATAAGGCGTGAAGAAGTTCCACTCGAACGAAAGTTAACGAACCTTTAACGTCCAAAACGACGAGCTTGAATATTGCACGCGAAAATTCAGATTTTTGGTCTCTCGGACCTCGAGATTTTCTTTAAAAAAAATCAAAGCCCTAAATTTCTATTTTCATTTAAAGTAGTATTTAAATCAAAACTTCATTTTTTAAAACCTTAGATTTGAGCCTACATCATCCGCCCAACCAGTTCCGACCACTGCTTATGTTTCAACTTCATCCGGCAATCTTGGAACTACTTCTAAGTTGACTGGTCCCAATTATCCAGACTGTATTATTTCTTTTACTTTTTTGTTACGGTCTCAACGCAAACGTCATTATGTTACTGATGACCCTCCTTTACGTAGATCTGCTACCTTTGATGACTGTGATGCAAATGATGTTCTAGTCCGTATGTGGTTTGCGAATAGCCTTTTCGATGAATACCTTCCTATCATACAACATGATGGGATAGTTAAGACTGCTTGGACACATCTGTCTGCTTTATATTCTAAGGGAGCTCAGACTTCACGCATATACACGTTATATACTTATCTATTTGCTCGTCCCACAATGACTTCTACTGCTTATCAGGATGTGCATGCTCTTGGTGCTGAACTTCTTTATCATCCTCCTTTCTCTATTGACATTGCTGAACAACACGAGCACTTCCAGAAACTTCTGGTAGTGTGTTATCTGCTTCGTTTGTCAGAATCTTATGATATGATTTGACAACAGATTCTTGAAGAGGCTGACACTTCTACTTTGGATGCCACTGTTGCGCATTTTGGCTGTTACTACTCTTCTTCAGCGTTCTCTACTTGCCTCTTCGCCTCCTCTTGACACTATTGCTCATTCAGCTTGAATGACATTCCTAGTGGTTGTGGAGCCCGCTCCGGTAGACATGCTTGTTCTAGATATCTCTGCTCTTAATGTGGCAAGATTGGTCACCTTGTTGATCGATACTGGGTCAAACATCCTCATCTTCGCCCTGCTGCGGGTAGGCCTGCAAACGAGTCGAGCTCATTAAAAAGAGCTGGATCGAGCTTGAGCTCGAGCTTCTTTTTTTGAGCTCGAGCTCGACGAGCCTATTTTAAAAGGCTCGAGCTCGAGCTCGAACTTATTATTATTTTAATAATATTTTATTAATATTATAATATATTAAAATATTTACTACTAATAATATATATTATTTAATTAAAAAAAAGCTCGCGAGCCGGCTCGCGAGCTCGTGAACAGGGTTACTTAGGCTCGAGCTCGGCTCGAAATCAGGCTCGAGCTCGACGAGCTCGAGCTCGAGCTCGACGAGCTCGAGCTCGAGCTCGACATGCTGAGCTTGAGTCGAGCGAGCTTTTTTCGAGCCGGCTCATCGAGCTTTCGAGCCGGCTCAACTCAACTTGCACCCCTAGCTGCGGGTGATACTACCTCAGAGAAGTCCACTTCTCTTGCTACCTCTTCAGGTGCTGCTCATATGGCCATTACGGGTAGGTGATTCATTGATTCTGGTGCTACTGGTCATATGACGGACAATCCTCGCATTTTCTCAAGTCTGGACAAACATAACCCGTTACTTTCAGTTTTTATTGTGAATGGTTCTCTATCCCCTGTGTTTGGATCTGTAATAGTGCATGTTACTCCGTCTCTCCAACTTGATGACACTCTCTACGTCCAAACCTTTCCGTGCAACTTACTTTCTGTTTCTTCTTTGTGTAAGCAATTAAATTGCACTACTACTTTTACCACAACTACTTGTTTTTCAGGATCCTCACCTCAATGAGACAATTGCTACTAGGACTGAAAGCGGCGACTTGTTCTACCTTCACATTGTGTCTGCCTTTTCTGTTTCTTCTTCCTTTCTACAGTGACATCTTCGCCTTGGGCACCCTCTCCTCGCATTCTTTACCAGATTCTACCTGATATACCTCGAGGAGATTCTTCTCTCAACCGTGGCGCTTTCCAACTTGGCAAACACCATCGTTCGACTTTTCCAGCAAAACAAGGATGTAGTTCTTCTCGTGCTTTTGAACATGTTCATTCGGATATTTGAGGTCTTGCTCATACTAAAACTGTTGGTATGGCGTAGTCTGTATTTTGTTACATTCATTGATGATTTTTCAAGATGTACTTTGTTGTACTTGCTTAAAGAACATTCTAAATTTTTTTCTATTTTCACTGCGTTCTATAATGGGATATGTACTCAATTTGAGGGGGAGTGTTGGAACCTATGGAGACTAGGTGGTCTGGCTGACAGGACTGGCGGACAGGTTAGGCGGTCTGGCGGATAGCAGTGGCAGATAGGTTTGGCGGTCTGCCTTTCTGTAGTCCTAACAGTGTTACCGTACGGGTAGTTAAGCGGAGTCTTGGCAGTCTGGCGACCTGGCTTAGCGTTCTAGCAGTAGTCAATTGTAAACCACACCAGTTAACTGCAGTGTGGTCTGGTAATCAGGGGTAGTGGCGTTGCGGTCTGCTGAGATCAGATAAAGTTGACGGTCAGGCGGTTAGTACCTGCCTAGCCGTCCGAGATGCTCCTATGTTCTTCCCGCAGCTATGCCATTTGATGATTAGCAGAAGCTTGACCGCTGCTGGTGTTCGACAGTTTTCTAGCACAATCACTGGTGCGGTCTGGCGGTTAGACTTAGTCTAACCGCCGCTATTTATCCTAGAGCTGTTCGCTGGACACTGTCAGATAGAGATTAGAGCAACCCTGTTGGTGTCATTTCTAGCTCTACACAGTCATGCGGTTAGCTTGTTTAACCGCACAACCCCGCGCGGTTAGTTTTTTATCTGTCTGCCTAGTTGCATGTGACATGCATTGTATATTCTCTCTCTTGTATTTTCTCTCTCGTCCTCCTTTTTCAATAAATACGGGAGCATACCTATGTATTATGTAACTTTTTGGAGCAATAAAGTTCTGTTAATTAGCTATTTTCTCACAATTCCTATGACATTTTATGAAAGGTAAGGTTTGCATACATTTCACTCTTATGGTGGGACCCTTCCCCGGCCCCTCGCTGCACAAGGATACTTTGTGCACCGAGCTGCCCCCTTTTTTTCTGTAAACACATTCATTTTATTTTGTAAAATTGTATGTGTTTTTGGTTATATGGCATAATTGTTTGGATAATACCTAATCTTATTGTGGAAGCCCGGCTAGGATTGAGAGTGATAAAAACAAGTCGTAATAACTAAGAGATAATATCATAAGAAGACACTATGATTTTTGTGGTTCAATTGAAATTATAATCTATGTTAGAGGACAGATGATAAGGTACTTTATAGAGAAGCCATGTAATTGGACAAAATAACAAAGTGTTTAAAAGAGTGTTAATATTAGCACATCTTTTATGACTATTCACACACCCTAAATACTGCCAAACCCTATTTCCACTAAAACCCAATATTGCTACTGATCACCTCCCCTAGCTTGATACCCTCTTGTATGAAATGCGCTTCTTGTCTCTCTCAAGCTCCTTCTTTGATGGCAATTTTCGGCGATCTCGCCACCAATCTTCGACGATCTCGCCACCAATCTCCAGCTTGAAAGTGGCCGACAATAAGCCATATCAAGCCTTTTTCCTCTAGGTGTTGCTAGATTTCTCTCCCAAATACCCATCCTGTCCTCATTCTCAAATCTGTAAAGATGAGTGACTTGCATAAAATTCTTCAGGGGCATTAAATTTCGTCTCATTATTTTTTAGCGTACAGTGTTGACGCTGTGAAACTCTGTTGGAAATTTCAAGCCATATTTACAATTCTTTCTTTTGTGTCTTTGTATCCTATTTTGAAGTAACTTGGCTTGGTAATTGCTATGTGCTTGCCGGAGTAGTGTTGGAGGCAAAGGGGATGATGGTGACGAAGGATGCTGTGGAGCCAGAATCACGGCTGGCTAGATGGGATGTGCTCGGGAGGAGGGAGCTACCACAATCTCTTAAATAGGCAAAGAGTGAGAATAAACTTCTGCATATCCATTTCATACAACATGTGCCCTTTAAATTGGCTTACAATCCTCATAATGATAACTCATAACCATGACACTCCCAACTTCTAACTCCCAACAAACTCATAAATGCAAGACAACACAAAAAAGACAACATACAAAAAATCCAGCCGTTCACAATGAGCTTGACCTAAAGCTCAAGGGGTATCAAAACAAGTGTTAACGTCTCCCAATTCCTTCATCATCAGAATCCTCCAGGTTTAAAAAAAGAGCTTCTTGCAGCAATGAACACGAGTATAATGCTCGTCACAATTGAAGCATAAGCCCTTTACGCGCCGACTAGACATTTCCGTATGAAAAAGCCGATGGATAGGTGGGGTGTGGGTACCCCTGGATTGTCCATCCCGAGGCCCTGCACCCGAGAATATATAAGTACCCTGATCCAGCTGAAGTCACCATTCACACAATATGGACAAGCTTATGAAAGTTATTAAGTCCCGAGGAGCCTCAAATTCGACGTTTAGTCACAGTTATTCATGAAGCCCGGGTGAGAAGATTGCGACCTACATCTCTAGGGTTATCATAACGTACGCTCGAATTCGGCGATGAACTCACATTTCGCCCTGGTATGTCCTGGATGCCCCACCAGGGAATCGAATCCTGGGGTGGAAGAAGGTGAAACTGTTCCAGATAAGCCTCCACATATCCCGTCTGTCGAAACATTGTAAGTGTACCAAGGGAGTTGCTGTAGATGGGTGAATTGAATCGCAGGTTGTAGAGTCATTTGACGTCATCCCATGTCAGTCATTGGTAGTTGATGAGGAGACGAGTGAACCAAAGTTGATTTGAGTAGAGAAGTTGAAATGATGCCAGACGAATCCATTTTGCTCATACCGGGTTAGTCTACCACTGGATCAGTCTTCACATCGTAGATTGGAAATTCCAACTTGGTGTAGCGCCGCATAATAACAACTTCAGGGCACACGTGTGTCGGTGGCACATGGTGCATAAGTGGCGGTGGAGGCGTTTGACTGTTGTTTGCTTGATTCGTAAGTGGGGTAATAACGACTGGGATGGTGGCAGTCATATCATTAAGCTTGTTGGTCAGGGTGACCATATCTTCCCGATGACGTGCACCGACTTCCCGAAGACATGGGTCCATGAAGGTCATGAATGTTTGCATCATGTCTTGAATATCGACCATTAAAGTGGGCGAATCCCCCATAACATGCACGGAGGTAGCACAAGATAAAGAGTGGGTGATAGGTCGGCTCAGATCCTCGAAGACGGCTGAATTTGGGTTGCCGCGAGAGCCACGATGCCTTCCAATGATGCCAACCACTTAGAAAATACCCCAATCTCTTAGTTAATCCTTGACGTAATTAATGAATTAATTCCTCAGAAACTTTGGAGGCGGCTGAATTTGCGTGCTGGAAACAAAGGGCAGGCAGCTCGATATGGTACATGGCTTGCGCTGCTCGATGCGGAAGCATGATCGAAGCTGGAGAGTCGCTGAAAGTCAACTACATATGTGATAGAAGATGACAACGTCGTAATCGTTGAAAGCACGTTGTTTTGGTACGTCGAAGGTAGCGGTGGGTACTTTCTCTGGAACGAGATGACGTTGTTCTGAAATCTCGTCGACAGCAGGAGATGCAAAGGGCGGCGCGGGGCTCATTGGGCCGGATCGTCGATGGAGGTTGTGGGGCGTCGTCGATTGCGGGGGCGAGGAAATCAACGGGATTATGTGTGGCTGTTGCGAAAGGTGGCGTCGAGAGGACAAACGTTCGTAGGGTGATGCCGTTGCTTTTGACGCTTGCGGGAATCGAAAGATTGATGGAAGATCGAAATGGCAGGGGCTTCAGAGAAAGGATTTAGGGTTTGCAACTTGTTGAGGGAGGCTACAGTGGAAGAGGAGAAATGAAACGGCTCTGATACCAAGTTGTTATGGGCTTGTCCGAAGGCGGAGGGGATGACTTTGATGAAGGATACCGTGGAGCCGGAACCGCGATTGCCTAGGTGGGCTGTGCTCGGGAGGAGAGAGCTTCCACAATCTCTTAACTAGGCAAAGGGTGAGAGTAAACTTCTGTATATCCATTCCATACAACTTATGACCTTTAAATAGCTTACAACCCTCATAATGATAACTCCTAACCATGACACTCCCAACTTCTATCTCTCAGCAAACTCATAAATGCAAAATAACACAAAAGGACAATATACTAAAAATCCCACATGATAACTGGGCGCGAAGCCAATAAATGTAATATTTACACTGAATTTGAATGTGCAAACCTTACTGTTTGATGCTCTTATTTAGATTGTCAAGTGAGGTAAAGAAGGATGACTCATTGAGATACTACGTGAATCCTTCCAACAATAGCCGCCACTAAAAGGGACACCTGTGGATTTAGATCATTGTTGTTAGTCATTGTGGGATCCAATCTTACTGTAGAAAGAAGCGTCATGGTGCCATATCATTAATTAAAGAACAAATAATGTATTAGGATGCTTTCAAGTAATTTTTGATCTGGGTGTGCCAATATTAATTGGTATGCAAAAAAAACTGTGGCCTGTGAATATCAAAGTTCTGCTCAAATAATGCAAGTTGGTACACTAATATCAACCCTTGTAGAGCACTTTTTCCAAACCAAAGTTTACCAAATCTCACAATGAGGAGAAGGCCCTTGCCTTTCAAATCCAAAGAAAAAAAGAAAAATAATAAACAAAGATGATTTAATGATACTTGAATTACTCATTTCAAAAATTCTTCAAATGGGTATCTTCCCAATCCCCACATATCTGTGGAATTGTGTAAAGTTTCCTTGCGTCTCCTTTTATCACTGGATTTGGGTCGTACTCCATGGTAGCAAAAAATGGTCATTTTTCAGTTTCTTTCTCGTCTATCACTTCTCCATCTCTCTATTGCTCTCAAAGGCTTTATGCCAAACTTCAGAAATGCTAAATTTGCAGTCTCTTAGAGTTAGAATGTTCTTCCCAAAGTCCATTTTAAATTTGTCCAGTTCTAGCGTGGTAAAATGTAAAATCCACAGTATGTAGATTAAACCAAATGCAATATATTATGAATTCTGACTTTACCGTGCTATTTACTTGGCTTCAAAATAAAGTATAGGAATTTTTTTTGGTAATGTGTAAAGTTTGAAATCGGGTAGTTAACTGAGGGGCAGTGATACAACAATCTTCTCTTCTCACAATTTCAGCTGAAATGACTTTTTTAAAAGTATAGCATTCTTCAAAAATACAAAGATAATAAGAATCAGCGTCCATAGTACTCAAGCATTAGTGTTGGAATCTTTAAATCCTTGCGCTCTCTTCATATTTGCATCTACACATACATTTATAGGAAAGCCAAAAGTACCAATCCTCTTTTTTGCACTCCATAGAAAAGTATTACTCTTTAGTCTAGAAGCTGACGTGCTATCACATGTGGTAGATTCCATACCTCCTAAAATATCACTTGACATTCCAAGAATAGTATATTATTTAAGAACACTTTATTGAATAAATTGTAAGATGTTTTAAAAAGAATATTTCGTATATTTGAATTAAACCTCTTAATGGCTCAATAAAATTGAGTTTATTAAACTGCAATACATAAAATGTGTTGTTGCTAGCATTAAAATGTATATATATGATGTAATTGTTATGGGCCTACTAGAAGCATTTACCGGAGGAGTGGTCGGAGGCGGGAAAGATGACAGATATACAATGGAGCCTTGGTTGCGGCTGCCTAAGCGGGATTGCTTGTTAGAGGAAAGAGCTTCTAAAATCTCACAGAAGAGAACAAGAGTTAAATTTGATTTCATTCATACCAATACAAGACTCTTAAGGTTCTATTTATAGGACCCCCGAGTGGCAACACATAATTACATCAAACATTAAAATAACAATAAGAACAATGACACTCAAGCCTTTATCCCATTATAGTGTGGTCGGCTATATGGATCCTTTGTCTCCATTGTGCCCTATCTTTAGTCATAATCTCACTAATGCCTAAGTACATCATGTCTTTCCTTATAATTTCATTCCAAGTCTTTATTGGTCTACCACTCCCTCGTTTAGCATGCCTAGTGACTAGACTCTCACAACGCCTAGCAGGTGCCTCTAATGGTCTCCTTTGTACGTGTCCAAACCATCTTAGTCGAACTTCTCACATCTTCTTTGCAATTGGAACCACTCCTGTCTTATCCCTGATACATTTATTCTTAATTTTATCCAGTCTCGTGTATACACACATCCATCTAAGCATTCTCATCTCCGCAACTCTCATTTTTTGCTCATGTATACAATTCACCGTCCAACACCCAGAACCATAGAGCATCGCTGGTCTAATTGCAGTACGGTAAAACTTGCCTTTAAGTTTTAATGGTACCTTTCGGTCACATAAGATCCTTGACGCATCTCTCCACTTCAACCAACCCGCTTGGATTCTATGTGTCACATCTTTATCAGTACCTCCATCTTTTTGAACCATCGATCCAAGTTATTTAAAACACTCACTCCCAAAAATATCTTGATCACCCAACTTAATAACAAATCATCCATCCTTCTGGCACCGCTAAATTTAAGCTCCATATACCCCGTCTTTGCTCTGCTCAACCTAAAATCCTTCTTTTCTAAAATGCCTCGCCAAGATTCAAGTTTTCTGTTTACATCGCGCGCCTCATCGACCAAAACGATATCATCCGCAAACAATAAACACCAAAGTAAATTGCTTGTTGGGTATGCATAGTGTGCTCATCTAAGATAAGTGTAAATGACTCAAACATCAAACATTAAAATATTTAAGATAAATCTACGGCGTGAATAGACTCATACAACTCTAATAATACGCTCAATTTGGCTCAATACATATATAATACTATAATAATAATATAGCCAGTTAACTGACAGTTGGATCCATAACATCTCTTTCGTACTTGAAATCGAGCTTTCTCTCAAACTTGAACTCCATGTGGCGACCAGATCATCTAGCTCCTTGATTTCATGCTAGAACAACTCCCGGTATCGGGTCACGGCGGCTGGGGCATTAGAGAAAAGCTATGACCGATGACAAGGTTGGCGATAGAAGGACTTGGTTCGGCGAGGCTAGCGGAGCGGTGGAGGGAAACAGTGGTAAGACGGTCAGAGGGACCAGGGCTGGCAGCAGGAATGGATCCGATGGAGTGGCGATGAGCAGCAGTGACAAGGCTGCTGGAGGAATGACGGTCGACAGCAGGAACGGGTCCGTCGGGGTTGGCGAAGTTGGGGTGGCAGAGCAAGGGCCGATTGGGAAGGCGACCATGGTGTCTGACGAAAGTGGCCCAAGGTGGGGCGGCACCACCACAAAAGGTAATGGCTGAAGGGCAATCACCTCTAAGAGCGGTTGCACGCCAGCGACTGACGAAGTTGGCGATTTCACAAGAAGAGTCGGCGACGACAATGATGGCGGCAAGGCGGCTATCAAATTATCAAGCTTGTGGAGGAGCATGACCATAGCTTCGCGACGATGTGATTCGGTGTCCCAAAGGTGTGCGTCCCAGGAGGTCAACATTTCCTCAATCGAATGGAGGGAAGCTAACTCAACGACACACAGCTTGCTGCCCATGATAATTAATTGACTAAGTAATTAATTCTAATAAGAATTAATTAACAAGTCAAATAATATGTGAAGATTGTTGTCGTCTGTCATTGAAAAGTTTAAGGCTTGCCTTACTGTTATGGGCTCGAGAGAAAAGGAGCGTCTGCTGTAGGCTAAAATGACTTTGAGCTCGAGATGATCACGAGCTAGGAGAGACAGTCGTTGCAGAGGGGCTTGAAGAAATTAGGTCGAAACAGGTTGCATGCAATTTCAAGAATTTTGATCGGTCTGAATCAGTTTCTTTTCACGTGGGTTGCAGAGGGCTCAAGAGACGGAGAGAAATGACGAAACACTTGGAAGCTGGGAGAAACGCGGATGACGTGCAGGTCATCGCCGATTCGAGCGGGGGAAAGCGCGTCACAGTGATGAACACTGAACATGAGCTGTTGTGGATCAGCGTCGAGCTTTGAGAGCGTTCCGGCCAGCGAAGAAGACAGGACCCGACAACTTGGCTGAAAGAGGAACATTGACTGATGTGTTCTTCAAAAGGGCTGTGGGATGGGCTGCAAGTCGACAGGACTGTCGTGCGACGGGTTTGGACGGATGCTGGTGTCGGAGTAGCAGAACCGGCTGGTGCTATGGCTGACGTTGAAGTTCAGCTCTGTGGGAGGAACCTTTGCTCGGTGAAATCGTGAGGATAGCGGAAGTGTCGAGCGGTGGAAGTCTCGATCTGAGCAAGGAGAGCTCTGATATCAAGATGTTGTGGGCTTAGTAGAAGCGGTGACCGGAGGAGTGGTCAAAGGCAAGGAAGATGACAGAGATACAATGGAGCCTTGATCGCGGCTACCTAAGCGGGGCTGCTCATTAGAGGAGAGGGCTACCAAGACCTCACACAAGAGAATAAGAATTAGATTTGATTTCACTCATACAAATATAAGACTTTTAAGGGTCTATTTATAGGACCCCCGGGTGGCAACACGTAATTACATCAAACATTAAAATATTAAAGATAAACCTACAACAAGACTATACTAATACAACGTAATAATACGCTCGACTCGACTCAATACATATATAATACTATAATAATATGACCAGATAACTGATGGCTGGATCCACAACATTATTTAGGAAAATATGGATTTAATATTAAATGATAAAATTGAGATCATTTTAAATTAAGCAGCAAAGCTCGAATCACCGGCCAATAAAATGAGATAATCACCGACCTAAGCAAACTAACATTCAAGTGAGTAATACATATGAATATCATACCACCTACAAAAAATGGAGGAACAAACAACTTAGAGTCTGTTTGGTTCGGTGTTTGGAGCAGCCGGCGGGAGGAGACAGGCGGACTTTGGAAACAGAGGGGGGAGGTTGCAGCTCGAAATGGAGCGGTTTGCTCCATTTCCCAGGACACGACAGGTCCAAACACAGCAAACGCCGCCGCGCGGCATTTGGTTACCCGTCGTGCGACGACGTTTGCCGCAAACGGCTGGTCCAAACGTCCCGCCAAATGAAGCCTTAGTTTCTTAAAATTAACGACAATCAGGTAATTGATAATTCAGGGCAAGCTAAGTATACCATTGACGAGTCCGAAAATGAATGTTGAAATCTCTGGAATTGAGGTTCTTAGGATTCTGTAGTGTGGTTGGCCAAGAGTTAGAACATGACTTGGGGTAAAAGTGTCCTGGATATAAGAAATGGCCGGAGTTCAGCTGAGATGACCGGACGGGCTTCAGGCTATGAAGAAGATGTGCTTCGACCCCTGTAAAGGAGACATGGGAAAAGGGTGCTCGAATGGGTTCTGTTGGAGGAGCAACGAGTCGAATGTAAGGAGGAGACCAAGAATGCTTGGATTCAGTTGAAAAGGCTCAATGGTGTCCGATCAAAGGTGGTGGTCGGTGGGTCGGTGACGAAGGAGGGTGTTGGAGGTGCATCATGCATAATCAATACCAAGGAGGCCGCGAAGTGGATTTGACAAAATGGTAAGGGTTGCGGGTGTGAAGGGTTGGCAGGGAAGGGCTCACCAGAGGTATGCTGACCTTTTGGCAGCGATGTTAGGGCGAGGAGGGCGATCATTGGGTGGCTGGAAGCAAAGGAGAGGGAAGGGCTCGCTAGGTATATGAAACCGAGAACGACAATTTCTCTAATTTGTGTTTCCGCAGACTGCGCTTTTAGGAGTGGGTTCTTATAATAAGTAGTTTTTTAGAGTTTATTAAGTTGTTAAATGATAATAAAAGGAGGGAGGTAACCAAGACAGAAGGGGAGTGAATTTGGACATTTGATATTCTCTCATAATTTGAAAATCATAATTTCAAAAATTAAAATTAAAATTAAAATTAAAATTACTTAAATTAAAAGTTATAATTTCAAAGCTTACCGTAATTATAACTTAGCTTAATTTGAAGTACTTTTTCATTTAGGGTTTTATTAGTCGATCATGCCAATAAAACTGTACTAGTATGCGTGAATGATATATGTGAAACAAAACACGAGTGCTGATAACATGCTTGAAAATAGAAGAAATAAACGTGTAAGCCGACACACGTTGCACAAATAAAAATGTAGGAACTAAAATAAAAAAGTGAGTTAAGTGCATTAATCCCCCGGGCATGAAAGAACTCGACCCTGCCGAGAATATAATGTAACCTGCCATTGAAATATTCATACATCGATCTAAGAAATGCTCTGCTACCATCCTGCTGCTAAATAATGAAGCCCTAAAAAACTCCTCTAAGATATGTCAAAAAAATAAATGGGATGTGGGAGAATGGGGGTGTGGTAGGACAAAGTACAAATTCTTCGTTGCAGCTCATGACCTGTAAGCAAACCCTCTTTACTAAAAATGCATGAGTTCAATTTTGCTTGGAAAATTATAACTCATAATGATGAAATCAACCATGAAATTATAGATTTCCAAAGATGCTCGCAAATTGTTAGGCATAATTTTATGCATAATATTTAAATGATCAATTAAAATCATAGCATCAAAGAGAAGAATCATAAAGTTCGAGAGAAGGAAAATCAAAGAAGCAAGGTAGGAAGTAAGCATGATCGATCTGTGGAATCATTAAATTATATTACATCATACGCTCTCTTTCTAGACACGCACGCCTATCTGACTAATGCAAAATAATACGTAAACGAAGATAAACTTTCTCAAATATATCTCTCGTTAGAGTCTGACTAGTGGTACAAAATATAAAACTGATCACAAATCCACCATTAATGTTTTTCAGCCAAATCTTTTTTATCTTCCTAATACAGCTAAGCCTAAATAAGTCGATAATCCGACAATAAAACATAGCATTCTCACCAATAATCAAAGGATAGTCGTGTAAAATAAAAGTGTGACCGCCAATATGAAATCGATAGAAGGTGGCACCTCTAGGTCATCTAAGATGAATGCTATAGTTGTGTCACATGCTTCTTTTTGGAGCGGTGTCCAAGAAGAAGTGTTGTAGTGAACAAAAGTGCCACATTGAAATCGCAGGGAGGTGAGTTAGATGATGACGAGATCTTCTCGGGTGCCCTTGGAACAAGACCGTTCCTCTAGGGAAGAACAATCTTGCGCCTATGGTGATCGAAAGAGTTATATTACTGCCATGATAGGCCTAATAGGATGTGACAAGCATCAATGGCGGAGACATGCCACAAAACAGTATCCCGATATGCATTTCCTATAAATAGCTTTAGTGTGATCATTAGAAGTCTCAATGGTCTTAATAGTGTACCTTTATATCACTTTTGAAAACATATATTTTTTCTTATTAACCTTTGCTACCTCTTCAATCAATTGCCAGGTCTCATAATCAGTGAATTATCTAATTCTAGAATATCCTAAAATATCAAGGACAATCGCCTTGGTGAGCTTAATAGGCTCAATTTGAGTCAGTTGAAGCGATTGAAGAAGCAGTTTATTTGCAGATTGGTGTAAAAATGTTACGTGTCCAAATGTTACGAAACTACACAACGACGAGCCACCATGACAAGTCTACACGTGCTGGGCGCGTAAGGGCCCACCGAGATCGGGGAGAATATTTAATAATAAATAAGTTAATATGTTTGCTGACGCATTTTTAGTATTTCCAGTATTTCCTAATTTTAGTATTTCATAATTTCCAGCATTTCCTAATTTTAGTATTTCCTTTTATATTCGCTCATCGCCACTATAAGAGGGTCAACGGACCTTGTAATCTTTATCTTGGAATGTATGAAGGTTTCTAGGGTTGCTCCCTAATTTCGTCTCTCCCGTCCTCCTTCATTCTCGCTCACCCTCGCCGACCTTTCCCCTAGCCGAATTTCTCCTGGAATTTCTTCTTGGAATGTATGTTTGATGCTGATTATTTAAAATGAATGTGTTTGCATCTTGCCTTCATCAGACGCGCTCCTGCGCCTTGAACTTGCGCCTAGGCTCCAAGATCCATTTACATCTTGGTGCGCATTGAGCCTTTAATAACTAAGGATACAGATGCGGGCCACGACTCATTAAACAACTCATATAAATTAACAAAAGTGGGTATTGGCTAGGAATTGTGGCCCTATATGCTATGAAGCACCGACACTCTCGGGGGGTCAACGTGTCCGTGTCGGACTCTCCGACACGCGTCCGACACGTTGACACGCTCGGACACGCGTGTCGGCGTGCCGACATGTTTTGGTCACACGGGACACGCGTGTCCTGCTGTTTTTTAAAACTCCCCGAGCCGCAGTTTGATGCCCATTTCTCCCGCAAGCGAAGGTCCTCTTCCTCCCGCAGATCTAGGGCATCAACGTTCCTTTCTCTATCTTTGTGTTCCGATTCTTCGTGCTCTCACTCCGTATTCCTCCGGCGAAGATCGTCTTCCTCCCGCAGAGCTAGGGCATCGTCGTCTTTCTTGATCTTCTCCCGCGAGATCTAGGGCATCTTTGACTCTTCGTGCTCTCGCTGCTTTGAGCTCCAGGTTTGTCATCTTCTCATCTTGCTCTCGATTCCAGCTTCAGGTTTCTCATCTTCTCATCTTCTCATCTTGCTTCCAGCTCCTGTTCTTCTTATAGCTCCGATTCTTCTTGCTTTCAGCTCTAGGTATTCTTCCAGCTCCTGTTCTTCTTGATATGAATATTTGTGGTGTCATTCTTCATTTCTTGATTATAGTATGACAAGTGACAAATGAGTTTTTTGGATGAATTTCTTGTTATGTTCTTTTGGTTCATTTTAAAGGTGTTATGTATTGATTATTTTTGGTAGGAACACTTACTTTTTTTTGTAGAATGTCTTCAAGCAAGGGTAGTAATAGTGGTTCACAAGAGCCTATATCTGATGATGATCCGAATAAACCATTATGGAGGTTTGTCACTAATCTAGCTACACATGGTGAGGCGGGAGGCAATTTGACATGAAAGTGTAATTTTTGCGAACACAGGTGAATTTAGAGTATGCAAATTTTGCATACATAAATGAAGATTTTAGAGATTTTGATTCAATTCAAAGCAGATATTCTATGGATCCCAAAGCTTGGTGGGTTGTTCATGGAGCAAGTGCTCCTATTCTACAAAGCTTGACCTTAAAGCTTCTTGCACAATAATCCTCATCATCATGTACGGAGAGAAATTGAAGTGCATATTCTTTTGTGCACTCAATGAAGGAAAATAGAATGACACCAAAGCGTGCAGAAGATCTGGTTTTCATACACAACAATCTACGTCTACTTTCAAGAAAAAATACACAATATACACAGGGAGAAACAAAGATGTGGGATATTGACGGAGATGTTTTTGATACATTCGAAGATGTTGGTATGCTGGAAATTGCAAATCTCTCACTGGATGAGCCGGACATGGAATCAGTTGTTTTTTTAGATGATATATAACATGTAAGTATGAGTATTATATTTTTATATGTCAAGTTTGTTCATTTCTTGTTTATTTATTAGTATTTTACAATTTTTATAATTATAAAATATAAATTTAACAAACGTGTCAGAAAATGTCGAATATTACTAGTTTAGGAGAATGGACGAGTCGCGTGTCGCGTCGCGTGTCGTGTCGCGTGTTGTGTCGCGTGTCGCGTGTCGGTGTTGGTGCAACATAACCTATATGACTCGCGGTAACTCAAAAAAACTCTCAAACTACTCGTGCTTGGTCTTGCGTATCCTCGACCAACATTTCAACCACTAAATGTTCGATTTCATCCTTTTGCGCAGATGGTGCAGTGAAACCAAAATGACCATATTACCCAGAATCTAATAGATGTGATCCATCGACGGAGATGGAGGAAGCCCATGTTTCCCAAATACTGACAGAAATTCCCATAGTAGGTTTCAACGTCGTGGGCCAAGTGTTGTTCGTAAGAGAACCAACCCTTATAACCTGAAGGAGTTGAGAGATATAGGCTATCATGTGATACAAGAGCATAATGTTGTCGGAGAGCGGGCGAAAGCTTTCACCCTCTAAGAAGTGAGAAATATGGTGAACCGAGATGGCCAAGGTAGGATTCACCCATTTGGCTTGCACATTGTCAATGTATGGTGCAAAGTGACACCCAAAATGATGTCCATACCTCCTACATGTAAGACATAAAAATCCATTGTGAAAGAGGAAGATCCCAACATGGAGGGCATCTGTGAGCAACGACCTTTCGTCGATGTCCGATGACTTTTCCCAGGCAAAATGAAAGGCCGGAATCAAACGACACTAAAACACTGAAGATGGGACCACAAACCAAAATGTCAGAATTAGACAACACCATAAGCGATAAAGATAAGACCCACTCCTGGGAGATAAAATTGGGGTTGATTATATTGTCAATTATAACCACCACTACAAACACCTTGAAACTTTTTTGTCTAGGGCATGTAATCCCTCCGACCGATTAGAGAGTTTGGCAATTCAGGCGCACAACAATGTTCTCCGCAATAGGGTCATTGTCCAATAGTAAGTTGTCAAAATTGGAGCTCCAATTTCTTCTTCCTTCGCACATATCAACAACTGAAAGTTCCTGATACAGATACGACCATATATATCCCTAAGGGTAGTGACAGATGCAGGATTTTTTCCTGTGTGGGCGGACCTAAAAACTTGGAAAAAAAATTTACAATATAGAGAATGATCAAACCTAGCTTACTAGACATATCTACAACTAATACACATCTAAAATATAATACGCATATCAATAAGAACTTGTACTTCACAACAAGAATATATAAAGGCAGAAATAACCTTGCTTGCAAAACTCTTCTTCGAGCTCTTGTTTTGAAAGCATTTCATTATCACCTCATTGTCGATAGTAGAAAATATATATTTTTTCAATATATGTCACTAAATAGACATTCATCCCACATTCGATTACATAGTGATGACTTGATAATCTTTATTGCCGAAAAAACTCTTTTTACAGTTACAGTTGTAACATTTAATAATAGTGCGAGCTTCACAAGCAAAAACGCCAAGGGATAAATAAAATCCTTCTTCAATTCTACTAGTCGCATAGCTAATCCTCCAAGCCCAATCACTTCTGCAAAGTCATCATTTGAGCAAATATATAAAATATAATTTTCAAGCTGATTATCGAGCTCCATTAATTCAACTGGAGAAAAGTCCAGGAGATAATGTTTAACAAATCGAATCAGTTTGTGTCTATCAAATACAAAAATTCATTACTTGGATCCAAATTTGTCATACATAAAAGCAATTCAGTAATCATCTCATCAAATCGATTATTTAGCTCGACAAGTTGTAGATCTATGGTCGCATAAAATAATTCCACGCGATAAAGATGAAGGTTTGAAGTATCTTCAGATTTACGTCTTGATCTCCAGCAAGCAGCGAATTTATCTTCCATATTGGGAACAATAATTTCATGTTTGTTGCAAATGAGAGTTGTCTCATGAAGTAAAGAATCTCATTCATTGTTCCTATATGTTTGTAACCGTAGCTTGAAAATTCTGACAATAGTCATGACACTTACAAGGTCTTGATCGTTCCTTTGTAATGCTTGTGATCGTTTCATGGGATAATGTTCAGCAAATCGAATCAGTTTGTGCTTATCAAATGTAGAAAATCCATTCCTTGGATTAAAACTTGTCATACATAAAAGCAATTCAGTATTCACATCATCAAATCGATTATTTAGCTCGACAAGTTCTAGATCTATGACTGCATAACATAATTCCACACAATAAAGATGAAGGTTTGAAGTATCTTCAGATTTACGTCTTGATCTCCAGCGAGCAACGAATTTATCTTTCATATTTGGAACAATAATTTCATGTTTGTTGCAAAATAGAGTTACCTCATGAAGTAAAGAATCTCATCCATTGTCCCTATATGTTTGTAATCGTAGCTTGACAATTCTGACAAGAGTCATGACATTTATAAGGTCTTGGTCGTTCCTTTGTAATGCTTGTGATAAATCATTAGTGATCCCTAAGATAGTTCTCATTAAGTACAACTGGAATATAAATTCAAAACTCTGCATAACATTCAATAATTCACCCGTTTCAGCTTTTTTCTCTGAAAGTGCGTCATCCTCTTCAATAATGTCAAACATATCAATAACTGATGAGAATAAGCAAGTTAAACTCAGAAGAGTTCTATAATGCGAGTTTCATCTTGTGTCTCCTACTCTTTTCAAAGTTTCTTTTTATTCAAACCTCTCCCCATTACAACTTCACCACTAGACATTTCTTCAACAAGCTTTATAAATTGCTTCTCCTAGAGAATGTCTCTTCAACAAGATTCATCATGATCACAAAACGCTAATCTTAGCTTTAAAAGAAATCTAATACAATCCATTGAAGCTTCAAGACGAGTGCGATAATCATTTTGAGTTTGTTCAGATTGAGTGCACAAAGTAACTTCAATGTGTTGTTTTTGGTTCATCAAGTCAATATAAGCCCTCAAGCATTTGTTATGGATTCTATTATGATTTCCAACATAAATATCCAATCTGTCTTTATGCTTCCAATTTGTGAACCTCCCAATAACAAAAACATCTCCTCCTCCTTGGTCACCATGCTCGGGCTTGAATAGATAATAACATAAGCAAAATGCAACATATTGACTGTATTCCTCAAACCAAGAACGAATAAATCTACGTGGATCGTTTCCAATAAGTCTAATTAGGAAATTATGATTCTTTGGTTGGAAAGCTTTTTTCTATAGATACCACATTCGAACCTTCTCCATATCATTAGGATCATAATCATAAATATTCTTTCGTAATCCCGTGTCTGCAGGAAGCTCGTCTATATTGAGTTCTAATCGTGGACAGACAACTCTACTAGAAGAAGCAACTGATTCTAAGCTTGTTTTTCATTTTTAAATTTTTTTTCATGATGAACTAAAATAAAGTTTATCTCAAATACTAAAAAAAAAATTAACAAATAATTATCAAATATAAACAAACTAAATGATTGAAGTATTTACCTGAATGAAGCTGTAGAGAACAATGGGCAAACTTTTTATATACTTCTTCAAAAGTGTAAAATACAAGAGAGAGTACAAATATATAGGAAAAGAGAAGGAGAAAGAATCCTATACAAAAAATGTGGGACTAAAGGAGAAAGAAGAGATGGGCCTTTACATCATTTTCCCCTATATCATCTAACACTCCCCCGCAAGCTGGAGCGTACAAGTCGTAGGCACCAAGCTTGGACAAGAACTGGTAATACAACTTGCGAGGTAATGCCTTGGTAAGGTTGTCAGCAACTTGCCCAGCCGCAGGAACATGTTCAAGCTTTAGCTCCTTTAATTGAACCTTTTCTCAAACAAAGTGACAATCAACCTTATTATGTTTAGTCCGCTCATGGAACACAGGATTCTTTGCAATGTGTATTGCAGCTTGACTGTCACAAAACAACGTTAAAGGTGAGGACAATTTAACTCCCAAATCCATTAGAAGACTTTGAAGCCAGGTTAGTTCGGATGTAACAGCTGCCATCACACGGTACTCAGCCTCAGCAGACGAGCGAGCAACCACCGTCTGCTTTTTACTCCGCCATGTGATAAGATTTCCTCCAAAGTATGTACAGAAACCAGTAGTAGAACGTCGATCATCCAACGAGCCCGCATAATCCGCATTCGAGTATGCAATAAGAGAAAGGGAGGAAGATGACTTATACACAAGTCCTTTCCCTGGGGAAGTCTTCAGATACCTGAGAATGCGTTTCAGTGCCTGAAGGTGAGAAACCCGTGGGGTATGCATAAACCGGCTGACCACACCAACCGCAAATGATATATCTGGTCTTGTAACTGTTAGGTATATCCGTTTTCCCACAAGACGACGATAGTAGAGAATCAGACTCAGATCCCTGAGCACACAACTTGTGGTTGACTTCTGTAGAGAAACCCTCAAATTTGTATATACTTTCTCAATAATCAAATACATGGTATGAATACACATTTATAGGAGGGAGAAAGAGAGAAGAGAGTCCTATACATGATGTGGGACTAAAGAGTAGAAAAGAATAAATACAAATAAATGAGTCTCTTTACATGGGCTTTTCCAACACTCTCCCGCAAGCTGAAGCGTACAAGTCGTATGCACCCATCTTGGACAGAAACTGGTAAAATAGGGTACTTGGTAGAACCTTTGTGAGGATATCAACAACTTGTTCAGTACCCAAAACATGCTTCAATTCTATATTCTTCATTTGGACTTTCTCCCAGATAAAGTGACAGTCCACTTCAATATGTTTCATTCTTTCATGAAAGACTGGATTCTTTGCAATATGTATAGCCTCTTGGCTGTCGCATAATAGGATGGCAGGTGAGGGAAGTTTTACCCCTAGATCGACAAGGAGACTTTCAAGCCAGGTAAGCTCAGAGACAATAGATGCCATCGATCGGTATTCTGCTTTAACTGAGGATCGAGCAACCACTGCCTGTTTCTTACTTCGACAGGTAACGAGATGACTAGGTACAAAAGTCACTGGTTGACCGACGATGATCTAAGGAACCGACATAGTCTGCATCAGAATACGCAACCAATGTTGGAGTAGAGGATGAGATTTTGTATACCAATCCTTGACCCGGAGCTGTTTTAAGGTATCTAAGGATGCGCTTAACAGCTTGAAGGTGAGATGTTCGCGGGGCATGCATAAACCTGCTGACTACCCCAACAACAAGGATATATCCGGTCTTGTGGCCGTTAGGTATATCAATTTCTCAACCAGTCTTCGATAGTATTCCGGATTTTGAAGAGGAAGATCTGTATCAAAAGAATGTGCACACAGCTTATGATTTGCATCATTGAAGTAGTAGTAGGCTTGCATGCAGAGTAGCCAGCATCTTGAAGGAGATCCAGACAGTACTTCCTTTGGGAGATGACAAGTCTATCCGGTCGTTTTGCGATCTCAAGACCGAGGAAGTATCGAAGATGCCCCATATCTTTTGTTTGAAAGACGGAGTTGAGGTGCTGTTTGACCGCTTGGATGCCCTTTGAATCATCTCCAGTGATTAAGATGTCATCAACATAAACCAACAGAAGAACATTTCCCGTTGCCTGATGACGCGTGAACAGAGAGAAGTCAGCTGAGCTTCGAGTAAAGCCGACTTCCCGGACGGCCTTACTAAACTTGTCAAACCATGCTCGAGGGGATTGTTTGAGACCATAGATGGACTTCTTAAGATGACAAACTCGGGACTCCCCCGTGGTCTCAAACTCGGGAGGTTGCTACATGTAAACTGTTTCCTGGAGGTCTCCGTTGAGAAACGCATTTTTGATGTCCAGTTGGTGTAAGGTCCATTGGCGGTGCACAACCACGGAGAGGAGAACACAAACGATATTAAGCTTGACCACTAGAGAGAATGTTTCCTCATAATCGAGACCTTGCTGTTGGGTGAAGCCACGAGCCACCAGGCGGGCCTTCAAACGGTCAATCGTCCCATCAGGAGCATGTTTTATGGCAAAGACCCATTTACACCCAACAAGTGTCTGACCGGTAGGTAGAGGTACCAAGTTCCAGGTCTGGTTAGCCCAGATAGCTGTCATTTCTTCTTCCATGGCCGTCCGCCAACCAGGATGTTGGAGAGCCTCCTGCACAGAGTTAGGTACAGAAATCGAGGATAATGAAGTGACAAAAGTTTGAAGTTGTGGAGATATGTGATGTAATGATACATAATTCGCCATGAGATGAGCTGTAGATTCTGGTGCTGGATCAGCAGGATACGGAGCATCAGAGGTCAAAACCGACTGCAGTGGGGCAACGGAGGCAGGATGACGACGAGTGTAGAAACGTATATGAGGTGGCTTGGAAATAAGGGGAGCCTGGGCAGGAATTCTTGGTGGAGTGGTAACGGGAATGACAGGACGTATGACGGTTGGTGGTAGAGGTGTAGGATCTGGAGCAGAGAAGAAAGAAAGATCCTCCTGAAAGGTAACATCAGCAGAGGTTGTCACCCTGCGGGTAGCCGGAGAGTAGCATACGTAGCCTTTCTGAGTTCGGGAGTAGCCAACAAAGATGTGTTTGGCTGCCCGGGGATCCAATTTGTCAAAGGATGGACCAAGACGGTGAACGTAGCAAGTGCACCCAAAGATGCGGGGTGTGAGAGAGAATGTCGGAGTAGACGGGAACATGAGGCTGAACGGAGTGGCATTGTGGAGTATGGGGGAAGGAAGACGGTTAATCAGATAGCAAACCGTCGAAAGGACAAAGTTCCAATAAGCTTTGGGAACCTGCATTTGAAGCATGATAGAGCGGGCCATATCGAGAAGATGTCGATTCTTACGTTCAGCGACTCCGTTTTGTTTGGGGGTATGAGAACACGTGAAGTTTGGTGAATGACCCCAAATTCAGAGCAAAGAGTCGCAAATTCGGGGATAGTGTATTTGCGAGCATTATCAGTGCGAATAGTTTTGATGTTCGTGGAGAATTGCGTGCGAGTCTCAGGGAGGAAAGCCCGAAGGACACGGAGAAGCTCAGAGCGATCACGAAGTAAGTATAGCCACGTCATTCGCGAATAATCATCAATAAAAGTTAGAAAATAGTGATAACCAGAAATGCTAATGACTTTGTACAGACCCCAAATATCGGAGTGTACTAAAAGAAAAGGAGCAGTGCTCCGAGTACAATGAGACGAAAAAGATGAACAAGGCTGCTTGCCGAACACACATGATTCACATTGAAAAGGAGGTAGAGATACATCTGGTAGACTGGTAAAGGGGCATGCCCAAGACGTCGATGCCAATCGACGGAGGAGACAGAAGAGAGGATAGCCGGAGAGTCATCAAGGAGGTAGAGCCCGTTCTGCAGTCGCCCCTTACCAATGATAGTCTGCGTCTGTCGATCCTGTATTTGAAAAGAAGAAGAGGTAAAAGTTATAGAGCAATTTAAATCATTAGTAAGGCGACCAACAAAAAACAAATTAAACGGGGAGCCCGGAACATGAAGAGCCGAGCGTAGAGAGAGAGAAGAAGTGAGAGGGATATCAACAGAGCCGGAGACGGGAACAGTGTCCCCATTGGCCACTGTGATACACTTAGGATGAGGAGAATCCAGGTATTGATGTGGCCGCTGGGAGTTGATGTGATGAGTGGGACCTGAGTTCATTATCCAGCGCAGACTAGTGGAGAGACAAGCGATACCTTCTTGGGAGATGGAGGCAACAGATGCAACGGAGGCAGGTGGGCAACTGAGCAGACCATGGAGTTGTTGGAGCTGAAGGCGGACCTCTTCAAGGTCAGTACGAGCGGAGGAGTCAGTAGCAACAACAGTGGCCTGTGGACGAGGAGGAAACCCATGCTTGCGATAGCATGTGGCCTCAAGGTGATCGTCCTTATCGCAGAACAAACACTTTGGTCGAGGCCGACCTCCCCGACCTCGGCCTCGAGATCCGGAACGCCCCCCGCGAGCAAGAGGGGGGGGGGAAGGCAGTAGCGGTGCAAAAGTCTGCTGAAGGAGAGCCGGTGACGGAGGAGCAGAACTATCAGAAGGTGGTGAGACCTTGAGCAACATGGAACACACATCTGATAGTGATGGGGTAACAGCAGAGGAGAGGATCTGAGCCGAACGCTCTGATGATGAGGTGGTACACGAGCCATCATCATGACAACACTGACAATTTCTTTATGAGCACGTTGTGCAACAAGATTCAGCGTAGGAGGTTGATGTTGGATCCATGCTTCAACCAGAGTCTTGGCCCGAGCAACAAAGGAGGTGAGGTCGATGGCCCCGCTAACATCAAGGGTTTGAAGATCAGTGATGATGTCATATAGGTGCTGGAGTCTATCTTTACCGGAATATAGAGATTGGAGCTCATCCCACATTGCCTTGGCCGTTTCGTGATACATGGCCATGCGGTAGGGTTCGGTATCAAGGGAATTAGGGAGCCATGTCTGAACCCGACCATCGTTGCGCAACCAATCGTCAGTAGGAACAGCAGGAGCCGCTTGGGTCAAGTGATGTAGAATGCCTTTGGACTGAAGTACGCGACGAATAGAGTGTACCCACTCCACAAAGTTCTTCTTCCCGGCTAACGAAATAGTAATAATCCGTAACTCATCATGAAGTTCAGGGGCAGAGGCCGGGCGGTCTGCAGAGGAGGAAGCCGCCTGTTCAGTTGAATCAAGAGAGGACCCCATGGTAAGGCGAGTAGGAGGCTAGGACGGCGGACAGAAAACCAGCGAACTAAGGGGAGACCGCGCGGGCAGACCTGCGAGCAGGAGGCCACACGGTAACCCGAGCGAGAAGACCGCACGGTCTTGGTGACAACACACTAGCGGCAAGGCAACGAAGCCGCCGCGACCAGAATGCGGAGCGGTTAGCTGGAAGAAGCCGCCGCGACTAGAGAAGAGGATAAGTCGCACGGTCACAGTGATAACACACCATCGGCAAGGAGGATGTCGCGACCAATATGCGGATCCCGCAACAGAGAGGAGAAGCCGCCTTCGAGGAGACAAGTCGCAACGACTAAGCAGAGAACAAGCCGGTCGAGAAGGCCGCACGGTCACGGTGAGCACACCAGCGGCAAGGGAAGATGCCGCGACCTAGATGCGGAGCTCGCCGGGATGAGGGAAGTCGAAGCGACTAAGAGAACAAATCGCGGTGACTAAGACAAGTCGCGGCGAGCAGGGAGCAGAGCAGCGAGAAGGCAAGAACTCGGCGGGTAGACAAGGAAACCGCAGCGAGTAGCGACTAAGAGAAGTCGCGAAGAGAAGGGTGGAGAGTAGCAAGAAGGGAAGATCTCGGCGGGTAGACAGGGAGACCGCACCGAGTAGAGGGGAAGCGGGTAGCCAAAATGAAACCGCGTGGGCAGAGGGAAACAAGGGAGGAAGGCCCCACCTGATAGAAAGGTTATAAAAGGGAGGAGAAGGAGAAGAAGTGGTGGAAGCCACGAGAGAGAGAGGGCAGAGGAAGCGGTTAAAACAATCTTAACCGTGCGGGAAGCCGCGGTTACAGAAATTCTAACCCCTAGGAAGCGGTTAGAAAGGGAGCAGGCCGCAAGACACTGCGGCTAAGCAGGAGAACAAGCCGCCTGGTAATCAGGAGGAGCAGACGGTTAGAAAAGAACAGGCCGGACCGTATCCCTTTGATACCATGTTGAGAAATCCTCAAACTTGTATATACTTTCTCAATAATCAAATACAAGGTATGAATACACATTTATAGGAGGAAAAAGAGAGAAGAGAGTCCTATACATGATGTGGGACTAAAGAGGAGAAAAGAAGAAATACAAATAAATAGGCCTCTTTACATGGGCTTTTCCAACAACTTCCATCGGGGTTTTCGCAGGTTTCCAACCCGAGAGACCATCATCTTGCAGAAGGTCAATGCAATACTCACTGGGATAAGACAAGGCCATCAGGTCGTCGTGCTACCTCCAGTCCAAGAAAATATCGAAGATTTCCCAGATCTTTGATTTGAAAGATAGAGTTTAAATGTTGCTTAACATGTTGTATCCCAGCAGAGTCATCACTAGTGATCAGAATATCGTCCACATAGACCAGAAGTATTATAGTCCCAGTTGATTGGTGACGAGTGAAGAGAGAGGAATCTGCCGAGCTTTGTTTGAAGCCAACCTCACGAACGACCTTGCTGAATTTTCCAAACCACGCCCGTGGAGACTGTTTGAGAGAATAAATAGATTTGCGAAGTAAACCTACACGAGACTCCCCTGTGGTCTCAAACCCGGGCGGTTGATGCATGTACGCTGTTTCAAGAAGATTGTCATTCAAGAAAACATTCAAGACATCCAGCTGATGGATGGGCCACTGACGATGAACAGTTAAGGAGGACAAGACCCGAACCAAATTTAATTTTGCGACTGGGGAGAACGTTTTCTCATAATAAAGACCGTACTATTGGGTAAAACCCTGTTCCACAAGCCGAGCCTTTAAGCGATCAACTGTCCCATCCGCTACATGTTTGATAGTAAAGATCCACTTGCAGCTAACACAACTGTGACCAGGAGGAAGAGACACAAGATCCCAATTGTGATTACCCCACAGAGCAGTCATTTCTTCATCCATGACGGCACACCACCTCGGATGCTGGAGGCCTTCCTACACAGAGTTAAGTATAGAGATAGAGGGGAGAGAGAGAGAGAGCAAAGGTAAAAAGAAGCGGAGAGAGCCGATATAGAGAGACATAATTGGCTAAAGGATGTGCTGTCGAGGGGGATGTCGGATCAACGGGCCGCGAGATCACACCGGTAGAGGGAAGCTGCTGCAGGGCATCTGGACGTGGAGGACGATTAGCGTACACTTGAATGATAGGAGGTTTTGAGGGGACTGGTGGTGGTGTGGGAATCAGAGGCAGAGGAGTAGGGATAAGTGGTGGAAGTGGAGAAGTTACGGGTACGGTGGGCCGAGGTAGCAGAGGAGGAAGAAGGTGATCGGAAGGACTGGTGTGATATGGTTGGTCTTCATGAAAGGAGACATCAGCAGACACAACCACCTTACCAATGGTAGGATAAAAGCAGACATAACCCTTCTGATTGCGGGAGTACCCAACAAACATAGCTTTGGTAGCACGAGGGGTGAGCTTGTCAGTGGAAGGACCAAGGTGGTGGAGATAACAGGTACACCCAAACACACGGGGTGCGAGAGAGAAGAGAGTCGTGCATGGGTAAAGGAGAGTAATGGGTGCCACAAAGTTGAGGACGGATGAAGGCATGCGATTGATGAGGTGACAAGCTGTAGAAACTGCAAAGTTCCAATAAAGAGGAGGAACATGCATTTGGATCGTGAGAGATCTAGCTACATCAAGGAGGTGACCATTTTTTCGTTCCGCTATGCCATTCTGTTGAGGGGTATAGACACACGAAGTCTGATGTAGAATACCGAACTCAGTGCATAGATTGAAGATGGTGCGACCAGTATACTCTCGAGCATTGTTTGTACGAAGTGTTTTTACACAAGTAGAAAACTGATTGCGAGTTTCCGTAAGAAACGTACGGAATGTAGTTGTGTTCGGTACGATCACGAAGTAATACAACCAAGTAACTCGCGAGTAATCATCTATAAATGTAACAAAATATCGATACCCAAAAACACTAGGGACCTTATAGGGCCCCAGATATCAGAATGAAATAAGGATAAAGAAGCATCGCTCCGAGTACATGAAGAAGGAAAAAATACACGATGTTGTTTGCCGAAAATACAAGATTCACAAAAAAACTCTTGAAGAAAAACAGTAGGAAGAGCTTTCTTGAGAATGGGAAGAGGAGCATGCCCAAGACGACGATGTCAATCAATGGTGGAGACAGTGGTGAAAGTAGCAGGAGAAACATCGAGAAGATACAACCTGTTAGGCAGTCTCCCTCTACCAAGTATATTCTGCGTTAGTCGATCCTGCACAACAAATGAAGAGCGTGAGAAAATAACACAACAATCAAGATCTTGTGTAAGATGGCTAACATAAAGTAGATTAAAAGGATAGCCCAGAACATGAAAAATCGATGATAAGGAGAGGGAAGGAGTAAGAGGCAGATGAGCAGTGTAAGAAATCGGGATCGTGTCACCATTAACCACAGTGATGTGCTTGGGGGGGGGGGGTAAGCAGTATTTAAATATTTAGGCGGTCGCTGCGGAGAGAGATGATGTGTAACACCCAAGTCCACAATCCGTGAGAGCTGTGTGAGAGGCAAGATATACCTTCGGTTGAGATCGAGGTCACGAAGCCAGATGAGCGACTAACCACTCCTTGAAGCTGATGGAGTTGAGCACGTAACGCAACAATATCATCACTAGTGGCGGAGGGAGGTGTGGGAGCGACCGTTGCAGTAAGGTGAGGGGGCAGACCATGTTTGCGGTAGCAGGTGACCTCCAGATGGTCATCCCTGCTGCAGTAAGAACACTTAAAGAGAGTTCGACCACCACGACTGCGTCCCCGAGACTGACGACCACCACGAGCCGGTGGACCACGAGTAGATGGAGCGAGAGTGACCACGGGCTGCTGAAGGAGAGAGAGGGAGAAGAAGGCAGAGCATCCAGAGGAGTAACTTTTAGGAGTATCGAACACACATCCGAGAGGGATGGAGTAACAACGGATGATAGAACATGAGCGCGGACACTATGAAGATGTGAGGGAACATGAGCCATCATCATAACAATCCCCACTGCCTCCTTCTGCTATCGTTGAGTTACCAAGTCCGTGGTGGGAGGTTGATGCTGGATCCAAGCCTCAACAAGAGTTTTAGCCTGCGCAACAAAAGAGGTGATGTCTCCAGTACCTCCAGTGTCGAGGGACTGAAGATTAATAAGAATGTCAAACAAGTACTGAAGACTGTCCTTCCCAGAGTAGAGAGAATGACGATCGGTCCAGATAGCATGAGCGGTCTCATGATCCATGGCCATACGATAGGGCTCAGTGTGCAGAGAATTGAGAAGCCAAGATTGAACCCGTCCGTTGTCACAGATCCACTCATCAGTGGGTTCAGTGGGAGGAGGCCTGGTGAGATGATGAAGGAGACCTTTAGTTTGTAGCACACGCCGAACGGAGTGTACCCATTCCACAAAATTTTGTTTGCCACGAAGAGAAATAGTGGTAATGCGTAGCTCTTCCCGAAACTTAAGAGGAGCAGCACAAGGAAAGTCTGGAAGAGGAGAAGAATCAGTAGCAGTGGTGGAATCTGAAGCCATATTACTGGGTTGCGACTAGGCACAGTAACCGGACGGTTAGAAGGTATGCGGTTAGCCGAACAGAACCAACGACTACTATTGAAATAGCGCTGAGAGTAGCGAGAAGACGTAGCCGCGAAGAGAAGAAGGCAGCGACTAGAAGAGGTCGCCGGAGGCAGCGACTAGAAGAGGTCGAACGCGACTAGACGAGATCGTACGGTAAGCAGCGATTTTTGGGCGAAGTCTAGTTGCAGCGGAGACTAGAGAAGTCGAAGCGGAGAGAAGAAGTCGGCAATCCGTGACGGTCAGATCGAGGCCACCAAACCGACAAGAACAGACCGCGTGGTTAAACAGACCGCAACTAGCAACAAGGCGGCAGAGCGGCAAAGAGGCAAAGCGAGGACGAGGCCAGCGAGAAGAAAAGATTGGCGAACAGGCAGAAGACCGAGCGGTAAGAAGCAGACCGCAACAAGAGCAAAGGCCGGGCGGTTAGCAGCAGAACGCACCGGTTAGAAGCAAATAGGAGGCCGCAGCGGACAGAGACAAGTCGCAGCGGTAAGAAAAATAGGCCAGATGGTTAGATCTAACCGTGGGAAGAGGGAAGGCTGCAGCAGATAGAGAGTAGCACTAGGCGGTTAGAAGAAAACTAACCGTACGGGAGTGGGGTCCACGAGCCAGAGAGAGGAAGGCTATAAAAAGGGCGTAGAAGAGGAGAGAAGGTGGATCCACGAGAGAGAAGGAGACGGTTAGAGAAGTAGATAAGCCGCAAAACCGAGCGGTAAGCAGAAAGACCAAGCCGCCCGGTTAAACTGGAGTACTGGGCGGTTAGACACAGGCCGGACCGCTAGCTCTGATACTATGTAGAGAACAATGGACAAACCTTTTATATACTTCTTCAAAAGAGTAAAATACAAGAGAGAGTACAAATATATAGGAGAAGAGGAGAAAGAATCATATACAAAAGACGTGAGACTAAAGGAGAAAGAAGAGATGAGCCTATAAATGGGCCTTTACACCATTTTTCCCTATATCATCTAACAGAAGTAATATCATGAATGAAGTAATATCAGGAAGCCCTCAAGTTTTTTTCTGTAAATTACCGGTCCTTCCTCAATCCTCAATTGTCAGCCCCCCTTCAAAAAGCTGAACCAAGGAACACCACATCAAAAAACTGATAAGAACAACTTCATTACTAAGGAACACCACATCACTGCCCTTAACATGTCAAAGTAGTCGAAACTCATACATAAGGTAACACCACAAGAATAATTCATTAATAAGAAGAAGAATAGAAATCACCAAACTATCAGAAATAGAAACACAGCAAGATAATAGAGTTGTATATCAACAGTGAACCACTAGATAATTTCACTGAATGAGGATTTGAAACTGAAATAGAATTTATAGAAACTGAATGAGAATGAGGATTTGATAAAACCACCAAAGCTGTAATACAAGATCCTAAATCAACAGTGAACAACAAAAGATTTCAGATAACAGAACTGTCTATCCTCTAAGAGCAAGCTCTGAACAGATACCCAACACTAGATAACCTCAAGGAATGAGGATTTGGTAAAACCACCACAGCTGCAATACAAGATCTTAAACCAACAGTGAACAACAAAATATTTAAATATTAATCTGAATGAGAAGAAACGGCGTCTCGGAATCTCACGGAATGAGGATTTCAATATTAATCTGTTGGTTTCTTGCACATCCAGGAAAAGCAAAGAAAAATGAAAATAGAAGAAGAGGACGAAGAAGATTGCTACCTGAGGGAGAAAGAAGAGATCTACGCTTTGTGCTTGCTGGAATGTCGCGGCCTACAAAGCACGAATACTTAAAAATGGTCTACGTATCGACTCGAACGCGTACCGGATATGGGAAATGCCCGGAAACGCTTTTCCGAAACTCCAGGAAACGCATTTTAAAAAAGATATATATTTTATTTTCGGAATCGCGTATCCCGCAAGGGGGATACTCGATTCCGTGAGATATAGAGCTCGCGTATTTCATTTTATGCATTAGGTTTTCCTGTTCCGCTCCCGATCCCGCCGGCGTTCCGCTCCCGATCCCGCCGGCATTCCACTCCTGGTTTCGTCGATCCCGCAGGTACTCCTCCTGCTTCTTCTTCTTATTGTCCTGCTTCTTCTTCTCCTCCTTCTGCTTCTTCTTCTTCTCCTGCTTCTTCTCCTTCTTCTCCTTCTTCTGTTTCTTCTTCTCCTCCTTTTTCTTCTTCTTCTTCTTCTTCTTCTTCTTCTTCTTCTTCTTTTCCTCCTGCTTCTTCTCCTCCTCCTCCTCCTTCTTCTTCTTCTTCTTCTTCTTCTTCTTCTTTTCCTCCTCCTTCCTCTCCTCCTTCTCCTGCTTTTTCTTCTCCTGTTTCTTCTTTCTGCATCATATTAATATCCAATATATGCCTAAAAACATTGCTAAGTACAGCTACATCTGTGTTCTCTACATGTTACTAAGTAATTTAATTTTGCTTATGGTATTCACATTAATAATCCCGCAACAACTCCAACTCAAACAAGTAATGGAGATGAGATTTTCCCCTAAACTCAAAAATAATTAAAAACGTTTCCCGTATCCTAATTTTTTTTAAAATCACGTATCCGTTTCGTATCGTATCTCGTATCCCGTTTCCATCCCCGTGCTACATAGGTCGCGGCCTCGCGGGAAGAGATCGCCAATCAACAGGAAAACTGAGTTAGGAGGGTTAGTTTTCGCGAGATCTGGAAGATATGCAGACTTGAAGTTGCAAAGGATCGACGTTTGGCGGGAGCCCATCGAAGAGCGGAAGGAAATTTTGCGCTCCCTCCTACTCGCGAACAAACCCTATCTCGTTTTTTTTTCGGAGTGGGGCGGCCGCCCACTCTCGCCCTTTATTGTCCGCTCCTTAGGCCGCCCACTCTCGCCCTTTATTAAGTCCGCCCCTTCTTAAGGGGCATTACCATATATATCCCCTATATTTGAATGTGGTAGTCTCTTATTTAGCATCTTTGAGATCTTGTGAATGTTAGGATCTCCTAGGTGAGAGAGTCTCTGGTGGAGACCAACCTAGGTCAGGTCGCCGAAAAATGCCCGACGCCGCATTCGACCGGATTTTTACCGTTCTTGAATGGTCACATTTTAATTTTATGTTAATTACATTTTTGCAAATGTTTTGTTGTCAATTTTAGTTGTCGCACGCCTGTGTGCGTAGTTTTGTTGTTGCACGCCTGCGCGCGTAGCCGTGTTGGAGTTTTATTTTACTCTTTATTTATATATATATACCCCCTATATATATATAACTACACACATATATATATATATATATATATATATATATATATATATATATATATATATATACAGGTTAATTCTTTTAAGAACACACCGGCTCAGTTTTTTGCAAAAGAAAAAAACCGTGCACTGTTCATCTCTCCCAGGGAAGGCGGAACCGACGCTGCTCCACTCCATTTCCAGCGCAGGATCTCCACGATTGCAGCCATTTTCGAGGTCTGTTTCACGCACCGCTCCCCCACGACACCTCCCTGAACAGGCGAAGCCCACGATCCCTCTAAGACGCCAAGGTTCTGCTATGGCCGCTCGATCCAGCAACCGTCATGGCCGTTCGTTTGCAGGTTTTCTTTCCTTCTTGTTTCCTGTTCAAAACCCTATAAATAGGGATCTCTGTAAATCGTTTTTTTTGGTGATGAATGAAATATTGAAATTGATTGTGTGCATGACGGATTTTCCGATGGAGTTGCTGTGTGCTTCTCGATAGATTTAGGCGTGATTAAACCCCGTGTGGGAGTTGTAGGTGTTAGATTAATTTTTGGGCTGTTTCCTGTGATGAAAACCAGTTGCTGCTCTTTGTGTCTGATTCCTGTTAGAGTCCTGTTAGTGTTAGGTGAAATCTGAAGGTGTTTTTCTTTTGTGAGAGGAGTCCTGCAGGTTGTAGATGTTGATGAGTTTTCCTGTGGTAGTATGAAAATTGCTTCCTTGAATAGTAATAGAAATTTTTTTTGCTTCCGTTAATGTTGATGGAAAGTTCCGTGAGAGAACTGTTTGCTTCCATCTACAATTGAGGCTTGAGCTTGCTGTGAGAACTTTGCTCCCTACCGTGAGAGGGATTGTAGGATTGTTTCCTGTCTCGATTGAAGGAGATAGTAAACAGTTGATAGAGAAGATATTTTCCTTGTGCTGCGTGCTCAATTGAGATTTCGTGGAGCCACCACGAGTGTTTGAGATTTCGTGGATCCTCCTCTAGTGTGAAGAGCGAGTGAATTTTAGGCGTGTTAGTGTGTGGCTTCCTTACTTGTTGAGTGATTCCGTGGAACCATCTCGTGTGAGGGAGTGATTTAATTCCTTGGTGCCCGTGTGCGATAGCGGCCGACCTCGGAGCGGAGATCGAAGGTGACGAAGAGATTCTCGCGTGATCGCCATCGACTTCGAAATACGGAAGACGTCTCTTCCGTGGGTAATTGTTTCTTTCTCCTTCCTTTGTGTGTGTCTAAGTTTTCTCATTAGGATCATTAGACTCATTGCTGGATTTTCGCCCGAATTTCTTCAGCAAACGCTACGTCGAAAACTCCAAACGGAAACGTATTTGGAGTTCACGATTTCCGTTTTGCTACGACAAGGGGAACGGAACGAAGTTGCGAACTTCTGTCCCCGGATTTAATTTTGAACCTTTATTTAAGTAAAATTCCATTTTAATGAAAATAGCGATTTATGCTTTAAAAATCCAAGTTGCGAAAATTTAAAAGTCTGTGCCCGCTCTAAATTTTGCAAAATTAATTTAAGAATCGCATGCATTTAGAGTTCCTAGAAAAAAAGCCGACAGACGCGTAAATCCTACGCGTCGTCCTGCATCAAATTGGTATCAGAGGCGGTGGTTCCAAAATTTTTCTAAATTTTGGGATCCGCCCTGCGTAGAATAGGAACTCACATATCATTTTAAATTTTTTTCTTTCAAAAAAAAAGCAAAGAATTTTTTTAAAATATCGTCATTGCATTTGACTTGTGTGCTAGCATGTATCTGCATAGAGATAGGATGCGTCAAATTGAACATGATCAATCAAGCCAAGGGAACGAAGGGGAAGAACCACTCCAATGGTTTTTACCTTTCGCCCACCAAATGACGGTATTAACTGAGAGTACATGTCAGATGCGTGAAAGGTTAGAAGACTTTCGAGGTAGGGTGAGTAGTTTAGAAATACCCCCTCATGCGTCAATGTCGCATCGAATTCGATATGAGCATTTTGTCCGTGCACATTACGATGTTCTTCATCACTATGTGGAAAGGTCTACCTTTAGGAGGAATCCTATATTTGAGGATCACGACTACCCTTACACTCACCCCTATAGTACCCCGTCTCAGAGATCTTTACAATACTTCGATGATTATCCTCGATCACAGTACATTACTGCTAGAGATCGTGTTGACCCACCAACACGTTCTCATTATGTTAGGGACGATCAGTACGATGACTATCGTCGTTATTATCCTCGTACTCAAGTGGAACATACTGGTCCTTCTGCACCATGTTATGAGGATAGAGCTCAATATCCCTCTATTTATCGATACTATACGTCACCTTTATATGAGGAATCTGAGTCTGTACATGTGCGACCACCATCACACGATCGTAGGACTCACGCCTACCCACGAGCACGTCATGATTATGTTGGGGACACTCATCATGATTACCCTCGAACTACCTATAAAGGCCACTATCGTCACGAGTACGTCACACCCACTGATCCTCCTAGTGTTCTGAAGGTAAACATGATGATAGACATTGAGGGTCAGAAAGAGCATTCCACTGCCCCCACCAGGGAGACGTCGCCCACTCTATCTGATGTTCTAATACAGGATGTGTGGAGTCAACCCCCATGTGAGACTGCTCCACTTAGTGCACCCGTCCTTGATTTTATATCTACTGGCTCTCTTTTGAGTGTAGATTCCATGCACACTTCACCTGATGTTGCACCGAGTGACATTACGTTAGAGAGTCGAGAGCTTAGTAGTGATCTCGAGGTAGTCACCCCTACACTTTCCGGGAGTATGACCCCTTCTGATGGTTCATTTCTAGAGGACCATCACTCGACTGATAGGTCATTAAATGACCCTCCTATTGAGCCTCCAGATGAGCCACCTCGTCCATGTGTGGATGAACTTTATCTGTGTAGTACACTTGCGAATTCTAAGACATGGATACCTGCTCCATTGTCGTCGTTGATGTCGATAGTATTTCAGAGAGATGATTTTGAGTGTGACATCTATATATTAGGGTTTGAGCATAGTCATCTAGTTACTCAAGCTCTAGATGAGTTATGAGACGTACCCCTTACTGATCATCGTATTCGCGGTGAGTTTTCATATGTCCCACCTGGTGAGCCTCCAGATGCCTCACTTTTCATTAGCACAGTCGAGTTTGAGGGTGCACTCACTGATTCGTTGATGTTATATCTTGTCACCCGCACTTTCAGAGACGGTTCGCACAAAATGTTGACATATGTGATCACTGATGTCTCTGATTTGCATATGAGTGTTCATCGTCTCCGCGATGAATTCTTTTATGATCCACCCTTTGAGCCTCCTGATCATGTGCCTCTTTCAGGAGTTGCTTTTAGTATCTGAAACTATCGGTTTGTGGCGCTAGTCATATTAGTAGTTCATTCATTGCATTTGCATAATTTACATAAAATATATTTTGAGCGGACAATTGCATAGTACTTTGATTTTTATGCAACGCAAATTTTAAAAAAAAAAGGCATAAAAGAGCTACTAATTTTAAAATGAATGACTTGACTATGGTTTGGCTAAATCCGGAACGGCTACCTTCTGGTACCGCAAAGAAGCTAGCTACTGTAGAACTGGACCCTTTCGAGTAGCAAATCGGATTGGGCAAAATGCGTATAAACTTGAGATGCCTTCCGTTTGGGGAGCAAATCCTGTTTTTAACGTAGCCAATCTGACTTAATTCTACGATTACTCGCATGAGTTTTTAGAATCTCCATTGCCTTCTCCTCCATTTGTTTCTTCTGGGTTGGTGACTGAGAGTGAGGAGCCACATTCAGGACATACTGACATTCATTTCGCTACTAACGCTTCCATTGTAGTTTCTTCTATTTTCACTACCAGTTTCAGGTTGAGCATGAGACACCAGGAGATTCTTCTATTCCAGTTCCCGAGCACATATTGGACCGTGACCACTACTGATGATGGTTTCAGAGATACTTGATTCGTTGGCATGGTTGTTGATCTTCTCCGGTACTGCCACTCGGATCACTCACCAGAGATGAGTGATTTCGAGAGGGGGAGAGTTGGTGGAGACCAACCTAGGTCAGGTCGCCGAAAAATGCCCGACGCCGCATTCGACCGGATTTTTACCGTTCTTGAATGATCACATTTTAATTTTATGTTAATTACATTTTTGCAAATGTTTTGTTGTCAATTTTAGTTATCGCACGCCTGTGTGCGTAGTTTTGTTGTTGCACGCCTGCGCGCGTAGCCGTGTTGGAGTTTTATTTTACTCTTTATTTATATATATATACCCCCTATATATATATATAACTACACACATACATATATATATATATATATTTAAATAGATTATTATTATATATATATATATATATAGAGGTTAATTCTTTTAAGAACACACCGGCTCAGCTTTTTGCGAAAGAAAAAAACCGTGCACTGTTCATCTCTCCCAGGGAAGGCGGAACCGACGCTGCTCCACTCCATTTCCAGCGCAGGATCTCCACGATTGCAGCCGTTTTCGAGGTCTGTTTCACGCACGCCGCTCCCCCACGACACCTCCCTGAACTGGCGAAGCCCACGATCCCTCTAAGACGCCAAGCTTCTGCTATGGCCGCTCGATCCAGCAACCGTCATGGCCGTTCGTTTGCAGGTTTTCTTTCCTTCTTGTTTCCTGTTCAAAACCCTATAAATAGGGATCTCTGTAAATCGTTTTTTTTGGTGATGAATGAAATATTGAAATTGATTGTGTGCATGGCGGATTTTCCGATGGAGCTGCTGTGTGCTTCTCGATAGATTTAGGCGTGATTAAACCCCGTGTGGGAGTTGTAGGTGTTAGATTAATTTTTGAGCTGTTTCCTGTGATGAAAACCAGTTGCTGCTCTTTGTGTTTGATTCCTGTTAGAGTCCTGTTAGTGTTAGGTGAAATCTGAAGGTGTTTTGCTTTTGTGAGAGGAGTCCTGCAGGTTGTAGATGTTGATGAGTTTTCCTGTGGTAGTATGAAAATTGCTTCCTTGAATAGTAATAGGAAATTTTGCTGCTTCCGTTAATGTTGATGGAAAGTTCCGTGAGAGAACTGTTTGCTTCCATCTACAATTGAGGCTTGAGCTTGCTGTGAGAACTTTGCTCCCTACCGTGAGAGGGATTGTAGGATTGTTTCCTGTCTCGATTGAAGGAGATAGTAAACAGTTGATAGAGAAGATATTTTCCTTGTGCTGCGTGATCAATTGAGATTTCGTGGAGCCACCACGAGTGTTTGAGATTTCGTGGATCCTCCTCTAGTGTGAAGAGCGAGTGAATTTTAGGCGTGTTAGTGTGTGGCTTCCTTACTTGTTGAGTGATTCCGTGGAACCATCTCGTGTGAGGGAGTGATTTAATTCCTTGGTGCCTGTGTGCGATAGCGGCCGACCTCGGAGCGGAGATCGAAGGTGACGAAGAGATTCTCGCGTGATCGCCATCGACTTTGAAATACGGAAGACGTCTCTTCCGTGGGTAATTGTTTCTTTCTCCTTCCTTTGTGTGTGTCTAAGTTTTCTCATTAGGATCATTAGACTCATTGCTGGATTTTCGCCCGAATTTCGTCAGCAAACAATACGTCGAAAACTCCAAACGGAAACGTATTTGGAGTTCACGATTTCCGTTTTGCTACGACAAGGGGAACAGAACGAAGTTGCGAACTTCCGTCCCCGGATTTAATTTTGAACCTTTATTTAAGTAAAATTCCATTTGAATGAAAAGAGCGATTTGTGCTTTAAAAATCCAAGTTGCGAAAATTTAAAAGTCTGTGCCCGCTCTAAATTTTGCAAAATTAATTTAAGAATCGCATGCATTTAGAGTTCCTAGAAAAAAAGCCGACAGGCGCGTAAATCCTACGCGTCGTCCTGCATCAGTCTCTTAGGAGGAACCAACCCCTCAAGAGTTCGGGCCGAACTCTTGACTCAACATTTGTATCATTGTTTTGTGTTTAATCTTACAATTTCATTTCTTGATAGTGTGCAAATATCAATTAGTTTCTTCTTGCACCCTAAGATCCTCCACTGTTTCGATCAAGTCAATTCTTTCGCTTGGCCCGCTTCTCGTTTCCGCCGATCCAGCGCCAATCCTTTTGTGCCTTCAACGGTTACTACTCCACTCCAGCGTTAGTTCCGTCTCTTCCTCTTTGGCTTCATCGCGTCGCCTTCCGCCGATGCGTATGCGTCCCCGCTCCAGCGGCAGTGCTTGTCCAACGCTCTCGTCCTTGCTTTGCATTGCCTTTCGCCGCCTTGCCCGCATCCCCGCTCTAGGACCAGTTCCACTCCAACAACCGCTCCTCGCGTCCCTCCTTCAGCTCGCCACCTCCTTCCAGTAGCTCGTGCACCCCTCCGTCGGGTCCATCCTAGCCATCCGCGCTCTGCCAACGACTACTGATTCAACGTCCTTGGTACATTTTCTGCGCTCCATTGTCATCCACCGGCACCCCAACGACTTTTCGGCTGCCCTTGGGCTCTTCCTCTTTAGTTGCCCACTGACACAGTCTACCGCAGTACCAGTGCATCTCGCCGCTGCGGCGGCAACTGTTCCACGCATGTTTAGACACGCAATCGCTGTCTCCCTTCGGCCCCGACGTTCCATACCCTGGACAAATTCAATGGCCCTCCACGCTGGCGAGGGCGCTTCCTCCACTTTCTATGATGCTACCCATCACTTGGATCTACTCTAAACATGGCTTGAGTATCTCTCTCTCCTCCTTCGAGTGCTCGTAGACACAACGATAAACCGCCCACGCCACCACCGCCGCAACACCATCGATCCATCCAGGACTACATGGGATTTATCCACCCCGTCGCGGACATCAACTCGACCCATCTCTGTGGAAACGAGATTCCTATATTCAATGATACTTACCCCTTCTGGGCGATCGCCCACGCCAAACAGTTTTTCGACCATCAGTTCACCGCCGCCGACCAGAAGGTTCCCTGGGCCACTATCTATATGGAGTGTTTGTCGCTTCATTGAGTGTGTTGGACGTGCCAGCAGATTCCTAAACTCCCCTAGTCATAGTCCACGCTGAAGGACAAACTCCTCTGCCACTATGACAGCCACCGGGCGGTCAATGCCTACGAGCGTCTCAACTCTGTGCGCCAGTTTGACATTGTGGTCACCTACATTTACGAGTTCATCGAGGTTACCACACACGTATCCGGTTTATCCCCCAACCATTACCGCGGGCACTTCCTTGGGGGTCTACAACCCCACCTTCGGGCGCACATCCAGATCCATAATCTGACGGCTCTTTCCTGTGCTATGGAGTATGCTCTTTGCCTCGCGAGGAACTCTACACAACCCAACTATCTTCCATCTCGCGCACCCCTCCGGCCACTACCGTTGTTGCCACCTAAATCTCTGTCGTCTCTTCCCCGCATGGATCACCTGCCTTCGCATGGGCCCCCACTGCTAAGCCCGCCTCCGTCGCTGCCAACCCGCCTCCACCAACGCTCGTCGACCCCACCGCTTATTTCACGAGTATCACCTCGAGCTTCGCCACAAAGACCTTTGTTTTCACTACCAGTAACCGTACTCGCCCTCTCGAATCTGCGCTTTCAAATGCTTATGCTTGCTGGTTGAATCCGAAGACGGCGTTCTTGACTACGGAGATTTGGATCCTCTGACACTCGCAGATGCCCCCTGCGCACCTCGACCTTGAGGACAAGGTCATTTTTCGAGAGAGTAATGTTGATACAGATACGACCTTATATAACCCTAAGAGGCATTATAGTAATTTGTTTGCTCTACTCCCCTATATAAGTGAGTGGTGTGTCTTATTTGACATCTTTGAGATCCTTTGAGTGTTAGGCTCTCTTAGGTGAGAGAGACTCATAGGGAGAACCAACCCTCAAGAGTTTGGGTCGAGCTTCTCTCGACATTTGTATCCTTGTTTTGTGTTTAATCTTACAATTTTAGTGCTTGATAGAGTGCAACTATCAATTCCTTTTTGGGGCATTCCTATAGTGGAGAGTAATGTTGTTTGCAATGGAAACAGATGTCCTTCGTAGTTTCCATTACTTCTGGTGAGACAATCGCTCTTGTGAAGGTTTGAGGTTCCCTTCCAAGACAACAATAATGAGGGCTGATAGTGAAGCTGACTTGAACAACTTGCAGTCAAGTTGGATGGATTGAATATCTTGGGTGAGGGTTGACAGGTTCAAGGTGCAGAGGCATGCCTTAAAGTGGGGGTAGAAGGGAATGCATTAAAAAACTAAATTAGCGTGTCGTGGACAGGTCCGAAACGTGATTGGCCAGCTCGATATGGTATTCCAAAAAGCTATCCATCGACTCCATTTTATGGTTGACGCTCAGTTGCTTGAAACTTGAAAGCATCCTCATTGTTGCGAGAGTTATAACGGCTGACAAAGGTCCTCGTTCAACGTTGGTGAAGTCATGGAGGGGTTGGACGAGCGAAGCCAACACATCGAATAAAGTGTTGATTCTTCCATGAAAGTCATGGCTTGGCAGTCCTTGTAGGTTTTCAGTGTGGCCAGATGTTCAAAACACTGCTCGATGCATGCTACCTATCCAAAGAGTTGGTCCCGTCAAAAATGAGGATTCTCTTCTTCCAAGGAAGTTGATGTGTGAGCGTCATCATAGGAGGAAGATAGTTGGAGATGTAGGAACGATCTGTGACTTTATCGTGCTTCATAAGCCAAAATGATCTTCAAATTCCAAGTCAATGGTTGGGGATGTAGTGGTTTTACTGGTTTATGGAGTAGGACAATAGGGAGGATATAGAGAATTTCAGCTGAGAATCTTTCCACCACATTCGGGACGTGGGTGTGGCTTGATCTATTTTTTTAACATTACATTAATTTTTTATATCTAATTAAATTACATGGTGCTTGTATTGGTTTGACAAACACTAAAAAGGAGATAATCAACCTAGGTTCATATGATGCCAGTAAATGGTTAACATTCAGGCGCAATAATAGTTGAGAAGGATTTGCTAAGAGTATGGTTTAACATCCTTGGCATCATTTAATACCTCATGAAAAATGTGAATTTATGAAGCTGACCTCAATTAATTAGGGTAAGGCTATAATGTTGATGATGATGATAGGTTTTCTTTCCTTGTGGATTTAATGGTTGTAAAAAGTTATGCAGTCCGTCGTCACCACTGTAGTTGTGGGTTTATCATCTCAACAGAACTGATCTATAAGAATATGAACATTTTATGAAATTCTTGGAAAATTGATGCCAAGGGTTTACTGGTCTTGTGCAGTCTGTTTCTGTGTTACTTTGAGTATTTTGTTGAAACAGATAATGGCTTTACTCCTCGGTTGTTTCACATTTAGCTGCTAAGGAGGATGATGGTCTTTTATCCACCTTGTATGTTTGAAAGTAGGCTTGGATGACCCCATCTAGGAACCTTCACCGCCTATATTTTTTTATTGATGCAGGCCCAAGAGGCGAGCTCTCATACAAACGCAAGTGCTCAGTTCAAATTTCCTAGGGGAAGCTATAGCACGAAGAGTTGTCAAGATACCACCTCTATATGTCGAGGTTTACATAAGAGGGAAAATAAAGGCTTAAAGAAATAAAAACTGGAAATTAAATGCATCTCCCAAGTAGTCCGTCTGTACGCTTGGACAAGTCGATGTGCATGTGTTATGATTGCACATGCCGATGAGACACGCACATGCCGAGAAGACACCGTGGCGGATCCGCACGCGGAGGAAGACGACCACGGGTCCGTCTGCGGGAGGAGAGACCGAAGATGCGGCACCAACCTGACGTTCTTATTTATTCCCTATTTTGTTATTTCCTATTTGATTGTATGCATTATTTCCTATTTGGTTGTACGCATTTATTTCTTTCCCTTCATGTTGTATTTCTTAATTTGCCACACCCCGCACTTATAAGGGGTGGAGTTGTACTCTTTTGGATCATCTTGTGATGTATGGGAATTAGGGTTGCTCCCTAACCTTTCCTCTTGTTCTCCTCCTTCCTCTCTCCCTCCACCGCAGGCCCTCCCCCTCGCCGGATTCCTCTTCAGAATTTCCCCGGACTGTACCAATTTGGTCCGACCTACCGGACCGCCCGCAACCTCGCCGCCGGTGTTTGTGCCCGTCCGCATCTAGGTTCTGCAATCCCTTCGTCACGGTTTTGGACTTTCGTACGGTCTATTTACCGTTCCGCCTGGGCGCGGTTTGGACCGATCCATCGATCGAGCTCATTGTCCGCCCGCCCGGGCGCCATCAATTGCTCCGCGCGGTTTGCCGCCCCGCCTGCGCCGTCCCTCCACGCTGCGACGTTCCGCGATGCCGCACCTCCGGATTTTCCCCGCCGCGTCAACCAATTCCCCCGCACCGGCGAACGACCCGTGCGACCGGGTCTTCGGCTCCCAATCCGCCTGTTTCGCGCAATTCCGCCTTTGGAAGGGCTGTTTCGTGTCCGCCGGTCCTCCCGCTCCTTCCATCAGCCGCATAACCTACTATTTTCGCCCTTCCGCACCAGATCCGGCTCCTTCAGCCTCCGACCAACGTCTCCAGCCCAGCCACTCGCTCCTTCGACGAATCCGCTCTGGATTCCGCCTCCAAAGCACTTAGCCGTCGCGTCGAGGCTAAAAAAAAACTGGTCGCCTCCATGTACGACTCCCTTCTCGCCCTTCACGCCAAGTTCGATACCCTACAACCCTCCGACGCCTCTTTTGCCAACGTATCCGCGTGCCCGACCTCCGGTACGTCCATTCTCGGAGCGGTACCCCTCCCATACATCGGGGACTCTGCGGTCCCATTTCTTCCATGCCATCCTGCCCTCGCTTTGGACCTCCCCACCTTTGCCGGCGTGGACTTAATTGGGTGGATTGCCCAGGAGGAACAATACTTCGACCTCCACCATACTCCCAAGTAGGATAAAGTCTCCACCGCCGTCGTAGGACTCGACGGCTCCGCACTCTATTGGGCTCGGTGGCTCCGACAGTCCAACCCGGCGATCTCTTGGTCGGAGATCAAACAGGAGATGATTCGTCGCTATGACAACTGTTATTCCGGATCCACCATCAAACGGCTGTGTGGGGTCCGCTAAACCGGTGCATTGGATGATTACATCGACGAGTTTGTGGCCCTCGTCACCCATGTTCCTGGCTTATCGCCGGATCATTATCTCCGCTTCTTCATGCAGGGTCTCTTGCCCCACATCCGCTCCTGGCTCCGCACTTACCACCCTCGGACGGTTCCCGATGCCCTCGACATGGCCCGCCTCGTGGCGGAGGATTTGTCTCCTCGGCCACCGCCGTTGTCAGGCGGACCTCTGACGGGGGGGGGGGGGGCGACCGTGGCAGACCACTACTCCAGAGACACCAGCTCCTCGGCCTCCTCCCGCTCTGCCAGGCCGATCCGGCCCTGATCAGCGATTCTCTAACCGCTAGTTGGACGACCTACGTCGCAAGGGGTTGTGTTTCCGCTGTCGTCAACCCTATTCTCCTACCCACGTTTGCGCAGTCAAGGAGTTCCGTGGCATCATCTTTGACATCGACCCTGAGGTTACTTTGGTGGACTTTGAGGCCCTGGAGCTCTCACCGGAGGATACCCCTCTCGACCCTACCGCGGCTACATTCAAACGGTTGGAGCTATCTTGTGCCTCGACGGGCAGGATCTCCAGCCAGCCGACCATGCAGCTTCCGGGCACACTGTGGGATTGCCCGATCATCATCATGATGGACAACAACGCAAGCCACGACCTCATCTCTGAGCACCTGGTGCAGCAACTTTGTCTTCCCGTGGTGCTCTCCCCAAACGTTTTGTATCATTGATCACCAACTCTTTATAGTTTTAATTCTAGTGTTTTGTTTGTCAACCATCTTGGATTAATCTAGTTTTTTGTGTATTGATGAATATCTCGAGGAATATTGTCTCTTGCACATCCCATGGTAACTTCAGCTGTATAGCCTTTGGTTTTGGAACATTTAGAAGAAGCTTGGTACTGGCTTATCTGACAATATAGAGTTCTTAATATTATTGCGAATCAGTATTTAAAACAGGTGTAATCTTTCATACATGTTTCTATACCTAGCTAATAAAATAGTCAGTTAACTTTCTCAATTAGAGATCTTAGTTTTTCTTCCAGATGTGTACAAGACATCATTTGAGAGCAATAAATCTTTTACCACGCTCTTGTAATTATGACCTGCGATGCTCGTCTTTATTTATATTACAATAACTTACGTGATGTCGAAGAGACTAACTAAATATTACTCAGCAACCCACGCAAAATTAGGAAATCTAAGAGAATCACGTCTCATTAGTGCCCCTGAAATTTCCGACCAATTTGACTGGTTCGTTGACTGTACAGCTAATGATGTAATTGCTTCATTGATCGCTGTGCATTCTGCATGAGAGCGGTAAGTGTCTTTGAGAGAATGCCTATTCTCTATCGTAGGTCACCTCATTGATTGTTTGCATAACCGTCGATCTGCCGATTATCTGTCAGTACCTCCTTTCGGGGGAAGGCCTATTCTTTGTGAAAGCTTCTAGTCTGAGAGTACGTTTCAACTGCTGGCCCTTCGAACCTCTTCCCTACCATGCAAGAGGTGATGTCTTCCAAGTGTTCGCCTTGAGGGAACACTTCATATTTGTCAAATTATCAAATCTTCGCTGAGTTCTATATGTGGCTTCCAAGATAGATTCTTTCATGCGGTTGAGAAACGGTGAAGGTACTAAATTGATCATATTTTGTTTCACAGGAAAATGAAGGCATCCATGAATATAGTCAAGAAATGAATGTGGTCGGAAATGGCTACCGTCCAGAAGTTTGGTACTCCGAGGGGGATGACCAGCTGTCCTGGTTTAATGCCGGCGTACGCGTTGGTGTCGGAATAGGCCTCGGAATGTCGGTCGGAATAGGAATTGGCGTGGGGCTTCTCATCCGATCGTATCAGGCCACAGCTAGAAGATTCAGGAGAAGGTTCTTCTAACCTCCGCTTCTCCATCAAGGTGTTTTTTTGTTTTTCTTAAAAGCTTAAAACAAAGCTCGCCTCCCATGTATGCATCGTGTACAGCATGCGCTGATCGATCGACTGAAGGCGGTTCTTTTTGTTCATACGAAATGCTCTTTAATATAACCTGACCCATTTTTTTCATTTCCCTTTGTTTATGTAAACGAATAAGCTTGTGCATTTGAATGAGAGAGCCCAAGTCGAAACACAGGCAATTCTTTTCTTCGCCATTTTGTTGGTATATCCTTGACTTGTTTCTCACACAGTTCTCCATTTTTTGGTCTTCCCAATTCATTGATTCTTTGATTCTGTTTTTTTATTGATGGTAGTAAAATGCATGTATTTTTAATTTAATTGGATTGATTATTAATGAGATGCATCAAAACTTATAATATGGACGAATGATGAGGGATTTTAGGGTTGAAAATGAGTTGTTCAAGCACACAGTTCTATAGTTTATGCGGCTTTTGGTTTTAATTGTTATTAGAAATGATTCAACTGCGGCCTTGTTTAGACCTGCAGTCATGGTTTTTTGAAGTTCTATTTTTGGCAACTAGATGATGTTTTTGAAGTAATTATATGTTAATTCAGATTAATTCATCATATTACAGAAATGCACAATTACAATAATATTTAATTCAGTCGTTTCAATCACTGTTCCCATCGTGACTATATTTATAGGCGGTTGTTATTATCACCGTACTTTTGGCTATTCACAATTTTTTGATAGCCACAAATTATTATTTTAAGAAAATTATATTCGAAAAACAAATTTATTTTCCACAATTTTAGAGAAATGAAAATCTATAGCAATTAAGGGTGAAACAAATCTAAAGAAGTCAATTTTTGGGACTCCTCAAAGAGATGGTTATGGTATTGAGACGGACTGTGTTCTTAGGGTTTCAGCAATATTAGCTGTAAAAAGCTGCAAGATACTATGACATGTTTACTGGAGTCTGCTTTTAATTTATTGTTTACTAATTTAGATTGTATTCCCAGGTAATGAAATTATTCATCGTATGTATGACTCAAGTTTGAAGTATTAAGCTTAACAACATATATTATTTGTGATTTGTGTAAAATGAAACCAGACACCGATAACCAACTTGGAAGAACAGCTCCTGGAAGTATACAATGCACATCCCTATGTCCTCATCAAACTGCATTGAATTAACAGCAATGGCTGGGATCGACAAGTTCAACAACTGATCCTTCTACAATCCTAACCAGCACAAGTGTTTTTGATAGCTTCATAAAAATTAGTGTTGTAAGTTGGAACCAATGGAACCGCATAACTGAACTGAATTAAACCAAACCACACGGTTTGATTTGGTTTGATTTTTGTAGCCTGCGGTTCAATCACGGTTTCATTTTTTTAAAAATTGCGTGGTTCGATTCGGCTCACGATTCAAAATGTCATACCGAATCAAGTCGAATCGAAACAAACCGTATTAACTTTAATAAAATTTAATCTATTATCAATATAATTATCTCTTAACTCTTGTTACAACTTACATAGAAGTCACGGTTTTTGGTTTCATAATAGGTCACTAGTGGTAATAATCTAAATGTTGCATGTTTTGCTAATACTTTCTACCCATTTTTAATATTAAATGTTGCATGTTGTGATTGTGCTAATACTAGTTATATACACATACACTGATACTTGTTTTCCTTTTTATCTCAAATTTTTATATTTTTAAATCACTCAAAGCGAACCGAATTGAACCAACCATACAGTTTGGTTCGGTTCGGTTCCAATGATGTAAGAGGTTTGGTACAGTTCCAGAGTTTTTGAATCACATGCGGGTGATTCAGTTAGTAGTTTTGATAAAAAATCGAACCAAATCAAACTGTTACAAGTCTAATAAAAATGATCACCCTATAAGAAAAATTAAGCCACATTTGAAGCCCAAAAAATAGAGTCTGGGCACCACGTCCCCGATAAAAATCATCACAATAAAGGTCAGAATGGCATTGGAAGCAGAAAACGGAAACGTACCTAGCTCTACAATGACAAGACCTTCTAAAAAAAAGTAGAGAGGCAAGGAGTGGCGTCATTTTGTGAGCAGGAATCGCTCTCTGGGAGGTTCTCGTTAGGAGGCGAGCTACCAACACGTGGAAAGTTTTCATTCCAGGAATCAGGAGAACAAGGGTGTGGTCGGGGGCGAACACGTGAGAGAGGGTTGGCGGGGTGAGTGCGGGATAGTTGTTAGGTGAAGCTCTAAAAAAAAGTAAAATGTGAGTGCTAATAGTGAATATTAAAATGCTAATAACACTGACTTATTTACACCCATATCATGTCAAATAGCAATTATATTGTTGGCTCTGATTCTGATGTACCAAATAAGCAATTTTATTTTTGTCACAATTTAGGCTTTATTTGGCGTGGCGTTTTCACCGGACGTTTGGAGCAAAAACCGCCGGACCCGGCGCGTCTTGAAGAACGGAGCAAAAAGCTCTTATGCAGATCCTCCTCCCCACCTCCAGTTCGAAAGCTCCATCTGCTCCCGCTGATTGCGCCTGCCACCACCACGTCAAATGATGCCTTAATCACTCGTCCTGCACTTGAAAAGAAGACAAAATTAGTCTTTGGAGTCATGTACTACAAGTGCAAAATGTATTGCTTCCACGAGAAAGAAAGAACACACTCCAATGGCGGAGATCAACAACTAGGATTTCTTGTGTTTCATGCATTGTTGGGTACCTAGAACACGCAATAATAACTGTCTATGTTGGCTTGGATGAGGTTGGGGCTTTGGAATTGAAATTGTAGGTCTAATTCCAATGAAATTGTAGGTCTAATTCAAGGGGCTCATCGTGTAGGGCTGAAATGTTGTTTCCTGTTCAAGTATGCAAGAGTTTAATTTTAGGGTCTATTTTACGCAATGTTTTTGCTCAGGTGAGTTTGAACAAGGATGCTATCATCATCAAAATATGTTCGATATGACAATCATTATGACTCCCACACAAAAAACTATTTTTGATTATAAAAATGGATGGAGTTCCTTTGATGAGATTGGGCGTTTACGCATGAGAAAATTTTTTGGTACACACGATGTACCGTGCTCCCTTTGCAAAAATAAATAGGGGTTAACTTGTTGGGGCCCACTTTCTTTTCCCCCCAAATTCAAAATTTTTCCCATCTTCTCCGCTTCCACCCCTGCTTCACTTCTTCCCCTTCCCCCTCAACGCCTCAACCCCGCAGAAATGTCGCTTTTCTAGGGTTTGAGTTTCAAGCATCTCATCTTTGCCATTGTCTCTTTCCTCTCCCTCGACTCCGCATTTCTAGGGTTTTCACCAGGACGCCGAGCAACTGGAAGGGCTGTAGAACGACAGAAGAACACCAGTTTGCCATTATTAGGGTTTGCTTTCTACTTGAAAGTATAAGGGAGCAATATACATTTTTTCAGTTTTTTGATGTTCAGGTCATTTTACGGGTGATTAGAAGTATTTCTTTCTCAGTTTTAAATATTCTAGGTAATTCCAGTTGCATTTGTAACATCATTAATAGGTAACTGTGTTGTTTTTAGTTCATTTTTGATGTTCCAGTTATTTTATTGTGATTACAGATGTATTCTTTGTTTTCGATCATAGATTTGTTATTTCTAGCTGTAACCTTGCACATTTTAGTTGTAATTTTTAAAATTCCAGTTATAATCTGTTTTATTTCAGTTATAATCTATTGTATTCTATATTTAATCTTTTGTATTTCAGATGTGAATCATGTTTTCTGATTGTAGATGTCTGGTTCTAGTTATCTGTACAGTAGATGCGCTGTAAAATCCTTCAAAAAAAAATTCTAAATCTTTGTTGGATGTCCTTGCTGGTGACTCCAAAGAGTCTCTCCAGGAAATTAGGATTCTAGAGTTATTGATTGTGTCTGATATTCAACAAAATATTCTGTTATTATATTATATTTTGAAGTCGTACTATGCTAAGTGGAATGTTTTCCTCTTATTTAGTTTTTATGTTAAACTAACCGTGAATCACGTTGCATGCATTCCCGGTCTTCCAATCTGTAGAAGAGAATTTCATTTTGAGAGAACTCCTTTATCCAACTAGATGCATAAGGACTTGGTACAAGAGCTATCTGATCTTACGTTGAGGAGAGCTCACCAACCCTAGAGCTAAGAAGAGTAAATGCTCTTATTAAATGTCTTGGCAGTTCTATTTTTTCGCCTAAAAGGAATTAAAATACCAACCTGCATTTTGGATTTCCAAGGGTTGGAGGAATTCAGAGCGGTTAATTTGCTGAAGGCCATACATAAAGTCCTTCACTCTCATTTGCTCCTATGAGCCAGACTGCTGCTAGGGAGGAGGTGACAAATCTCGTCTACCTTGGGGGATGTTTTATCATCTTAGTGGTGAGGAAGATCCCATACTAGTTATATTTGTCAAAATGAACTGTCATTTTATTAATTGTTTCTATATATCTCATCTATTATTGTAGGTATGGTTTTTTGAACATACCTCTAGAACAATGATAGCTTCTTAAATGACCACACCTCGCTTGAACTGATGGTTCCCTTACTTACATTCATCGCAACGAAATGTTCAAAACTCCAAGCCAAGTTGTCAAAGCCCGACATTGTAAGTATTACATTATTATTTGTTGAATTAATCGATCCATAAACATATAACATTAGGTGATTTTTGCATGTTGGTTAGAAGAGCTTTCGTTTATTTATCAGTTGAGGAGCAAGACTTGCTAAGAGAGGAAGAAGAGGAAGATTCATCAGATTTTGAGGAGGAGAAGAGGAGGGTGAAGAAGGAGAAGAGGGAGAAAAGGGAGGAGAAGAGGGAGATGGAGGAGAAGAAGAGGGTGAGAGAGGAGAAGAGGGAGAAGATGGAGAAGGAAGAGAAAATAAAGGACAAGTTGGAGAAAAGGGAGAAGAGGGAGGAGTAGGAGGGGGCAAAGAAAGAGAAGAAGATGATGGAAGAGAAGGAGAGGAAGAAGATGAAGAGGGAGGATAGATTTAAAGTCTATGTAGATGAAGCAGTTGACCAGCTCAAAATGTTTATTCAAGAAAAGTTTGACGCTTTTGCAACCCTGTTAGGGGACAGACGACCTAGTGTTAGTCATTCCGATCATGTACCAACTCCCCCACCGTCGCCACCAAGGAACAACTGGAGAGGAGAATGAGGAGACGAAATTCATAGTTTCCCTAGATACTGGTATTCAAATTGTTCCCACCAAAGCGAGATGGCGTACACCAATAGAGGCAATAAAGAAAAAGAGGGACAATGTAGACAGGGAGAAGGCGTACCCCGAGAAGGATGATCTTTCTCCCCAAGATAAAAAGATGATCTACTTCTTAACAATTTCATTTATGGCACTTAGTACATACTCTTTGACAATCTTGCAATCTTCTAATCGACGGATGAGTTCATAGGTAAACCGCATCATATGATTTCTAAAGACTAAATTGGAATCAAAGTCATTCAGACTTGCAGTTTTGGAAAGATGCATTCCCCTCTTCGCCTTTAAAGTGAATCAGCTGAGTATGTTTTTGCAGGAATTTATTTAATATTTTTATGATTATACTTTCTTAATATATGTTTGCATATTATTCCCTTTGTTTGAAAATCTCTGCACGAACAATCAACATCATAATTAGTTGAATCAACTGTTACAAACCATTATTTAAGATCCTCGACTCCATCATAATGTTGTGTAACATACACAATGTGATTACCACTTATTCTTGATTCCTCTACAACACATACACTAACAACACCGTCCATATATGCTTGCTCAAATATGAAAAAAAACTCTTCCTACTGTAAATTTTCGAAATTTGTTTGAGTAGTTGACAATGTTGAAATTTTATGAGCTGTACTACCATGTTTGCACCAAAAGTCTTTACCATGTTCATATCGATGCAAATTTGAGGTCATTTTATCCAACCCAAGAAAACATCCAACCAGTGAATTGGTTGCTTTAGAACAACCATGCAAAACGTTATTGGCCGATTCACTTCTTTGTGTCGATAATATGCCAAAATTTAAACTTGCTTTATTGAAAGCAGTCGATCACTTCATTCTAACTTTATATAAGTCCCGCAACCATTTGTTATCGTCCAAGTTTCCTCTTATTATCATATCAGTCTAACACTTCTCATATTCAATCTCAGAATCACATTTACTCATACAATGATAGAAAAAAGATCGAATACCTTTATTATTATTGAAAGTACATACCACTGACGGGACTTTCTTTGAGATGTGTTATTGACACAACCGACGTCGACTATCTGGAAAAGTTCTCTCAATGGCAGCGACCATTGCCTGATCTTGATCTATAAATATGGTGATGTGTTGCAAAAAGATTCAATGGTCCTCATTGTTATGAAAGCCCACCTACAAAAATATTTTGCCAATGGTGGTTAACAACAATAAAGGGTGCACATGTCAAATTGTACTTATTTAATCGATATGTTGTATCGAACACAATAACATCACTAAAAAATCATAATCGATTTTGTTATGCTCGTCCATCCAAAGAAAACTAATCAGTCTATTCATCTCATCAGCTTGAATATCAAAAGAGAACATATTGTCCTCGGAGTGTCGATCCTGCAATAATTTGGACAAGCTGATGACATCCTCACTGCCTATGAGCGCTCTTCTTTCGTGTTGGACAAAATTATAAGCACTGGTCTTACAAAACCCCATAATTTCAATACCGCCTACTTTATCTGCAAGGAAATTGTATGCATCGATTGTTCTAATACCCACATCTGTCATATTCTTAAAAAAGCCAGCTTGAATATACTGCGATGAGACCTCAATAGATGCTTGCCATTTTCTGATGCAAGTGGGTGGTTATGTTCCTCGACGAACTTCGTAACATCCAAATTCTTACCTTTTTTGTCGGTATTAAAGTATATGCATGTCAAACAATATGCGTGAGTATCCAATTTATGGTACTTTTTTAGCTCATCAATCAACGATTTTGAAATCTTTAGACCAGCTTTTGTGTAACTATACCCTCGACCCTTAATAATTCTTGTATATGTTCAATAAACAACATTTTGCTTCTACACACTAAATTCAGTTTTATGGACATAGTCGCAGTATATATAATATGCTTCCTCCTCACCATGCACAATCAAGAATACTACTGTTTTTTTTCTGTCATTCAGAAACAAAATTACAGTTGTAAGAGTGACAAATAATTTAAGTTACAACATGCAAAAATTCAGTTATAACAAAACTAATTTCAGTTGTAACATAAACATAGCAGTTGTAATTAACAGTACTATAAGTTATGTTATAGCTGTAATACATCGAAACAGGCGCGAAAACACAATATAGTGCAGTATTTCTACATCTAAACTTAAAATGACGGTATATCCTCAAAAGAAAAGAAGAAATAAAGACTCACATTGTCAAAACTATCAATTGTTGATTCCTTTCTTTCATATGCCTTCTGCATGATTAACAACTCCAGAGAGAGCATAACGGGGGCAACGAGCGAACACCTGCCGCAATGACAAGAAATGGACTGTTTCTGGAGTTAAAAACAGAACAATGGTGACCGAGTGCAGTTTCATAGAGTTGAAATAGACTAGGGGAATGAATGAAGAGCTTTGTAGAGCTGCAAACCTTAAAAATGGTTGAAGGGGAAGAAGTGAAGCAAGGGCGAAAGCATAGAAGATGGAAAAATTGAATTTGGGGAAAAAGAAAGTGGGGCCCGACAAGTTAAGTCATATTTATTTAGATACGGGAGCAAGGTACATCATGTGTATCAAAAATTTTTCCTTAAGCATGACGGTATATAACCACACGTTCACGACTGCCACCGCCATGCACTTTTACATGTGGTTTATAACCACACGTTCCATTGATAGAGAGATGAAAGAATGAACGATTGATTGACCCGCACACATTGAGAAGAATACTATTGATACGATTAATAATGAGATAATTATTGGGAGCTTTTGAACATGTATGTTTTTGTTGTTGTTTTTAATAAAAAGTTTATTTATGTTAAAATTTGTATTTTTATTTTTAAATTTATATATGCTATTTTTATTGATATTACAACTCAATTGATAATGAGAAGTGAAAATTTTAATACTTAATCGTGCTCAAGCTGAAGTAGTAATTGGATGGACCGGAGAAGGGTTGGGGTGCAGGGTCAATAGATCAGTTGATGTTGAACCCTTTCGAGCTGAATACTAAAGATGTCGGCGGTCATCCTTTCGAGCTGTATGTTGGGAAGGCCGTTACAGAACAAGGGTCCAACTATTAACTAAATCCAACCCACCTAATATTATAATAGAGTGGCACTACACAAGAAAATGAATGACAAAATTTTGAGCTAAGGGACTCAAACTAATTAAACACTAATAATAAATTAATATTAAATGATGCTTAGTTAATGATGTAGGGGTTCAGTAGGAGACCAAGCTGCAAAAGGGAGGAACAACAACCGTGGAGGAATTTGGTGCGGCGATGTCATCAGGTGGGAATGGTGGACGATTCATGGACAGATCTTTTGACCAATGGAATGATTGATGAATAACCTGGTCGATGAGGCACGCACATTCTGTTGACCGAAAATTAACCGTCTTAGCTCGGAAGCGATCGAGTATGCAAACATGTCATAGAATAGCTGACAATTGCTAAGAGAGTTTTTTACGTTGAAAAACCCAAAAAAAGTAAAAAAATCACGGGATCAGGTCTGTGTCGGCCAAATTTCACTATATCTTGGTGTCTTACAAGTGAAAGTAAAGAACTTGAGCGCGACAGACCTTCTCTCGTTACAATATTTTTGGAATAAGAAGTGCCTTCGAGGGTGACTGGCCACCGCTCGAGAAGCTAATAATTTTTTTCAGACTGTTGGAGTTGGCAAGAAGCACACTGGTGGAGGGCGTGCTCAGAAGCTATCCGAAATAGTGGAATCTGCAGCTGCTTCTCTGAAGGAGTCTAGAGGGACGTGCTAGATGCAATGTGCTCGGAGTAATCTAGAGCTTGTTCTCTAATAGAAGTTTGGAGTAATGTGCTCAGTGCAATGTGCTCGAAGTAATGTGCTCAGAGCAATGTGTTCGGTGCAATCTGGAGTATGCGGCTTGTGCTTGGAAGCAGGAGCAATGTGCATGACGTAATGTGCTCGGAGCAATCTGGAGTCTGCGCATTATGCTCGGAAGCAGGAGCAATGTGCACGACGCAATGTGCTCGGAGCAAAGTTCTCGAAGTAATGTGCTCGGCAATCTGGAGTCTGCAGCTTGTGCTCGGAAGCCGGAGCAATGTGCACGGCGCAAATGTGCTCAGAGTAATGCGCTCGGTGCAATCTGGAGTCTGTGACTTGTGCTCGAAAGCAGGAGCAATGTGCACAATGCAATGTGCTTTGAGTAAAGTGCTCGGAGCAAAGTGCTCAGTGAAATTTGGAGTTTGCGACTTGTGCTCGGAAACATGAGTAATGTGCACGATGCAATGTGCTTAGAATAATGTGCTTGGTGCAATCCAGAGTTTGTGGTTTGTGCTGGTAAGCAGGAGCATTGTGCACAGCGTAATGTGCTCGGTGCAATCTTTAAGGGATCTTCGAATGCTAGTGGAAAATCTTTAACGGCCCGTTTGGCGCGCAGGTATTGGCTTTCTGGAATTGGCTTTCGTCAGAAAACCAATATCTTCAGGAATTTATTTTGTGCAGAAAACCAATTCTGCTGTTCGGCTGCAGGAAGGTTTTTAGTGAACAAAATTGACATTGATACTTAAATGTTGTTCGGTTGTGCAAAGGAATTGGTTTTCTGGAATTGTAAATTTTAGAAACTAATTTTGTTTAAATTTAAGCATTGTCCACAAAATCATCAAAGTACTAAAAAAACTTGAAATGAAAGTACTAAAAATCCTAAATCATCGTCCACAGAATAAAAGTTCCGAAATAGCAACACAATTAGATAATAAGTCATTGACTCATAAACAGAAACACTAAACTAGCGATCAAACTGCATTCGCAGCCAGGTGCCCTTCAACTCGTCCGAGAGTCTCTTGAATATATCGCGTTTGACACTATCATGACACTGTATATCCATCGCCCTAAGGAAATATTGAGAAGATAAATCAGTCATCCGAGTAAGTGCGACGTAGATGTCGTCAACATCACTAGCAGTCATGGTCCCCACCGCTCCTTGCACCGAGTCAGCCAATTTTTCAATGGCCACTGCTACCGAGTCATTTTGTCCAGCTCGCTTTCTCCTCCTACTACTCCCTTCTCCATCAACTCTAGCCGTCTCTTGTGTATTACTTGTTTTTTCCGCCATAGACTCTGCATCTATCTCCTTCGCCGACTCTGTTGCGGTCGCAGCATGACTACCAGTCGCTCTATCAGTCCCACACAACACAGCCAAATCAGACCAATTCACAATCACTTTATCTTTGTAATGCTTCACAGAAGGATGTGCCTGCAATAAGTTAGAATGATAATATCTCTTAGAACGAGTTCTTAAATATACAAAACAATATAGATAAGTTACCTTCACATAGTTTGTCCAAACTTCCTCGCTGTCAACCTTGACCATGTTCCTTTCCCAATCCCATCCAAATCCCGATGTGTCTAACATCACGCTGACCTCAAAGTAATACTTGTTCCAAGTTTTGAGATGTGCCATCAACTTTTCCTTGCTTGTCTCAATGCCGCAAATGTCTTTTAGCGCGGTCACAACAGCCGTGAAAGCCACGCTCTTCCACCCATTTGGTGTTTTATGACCCAAACTGTGTTGTTCCAACAAAGCGTTCGAAAGAGTAATGTCCATTTCGGTTGTCCAATGCATGTACGACCGCTCGGTTCTATCACCAACCTTTGGTAAGCTCTTGTCCATGACATGTGATCTAAGGAAAAATTAAAATTAATTAAGTGCAATAAAAACAACCACACTTAGTTCCAAATAATCACATGAAGTTAACAAATAGATAGAGTGCAATAAAGAGTAATTAACAAATAGCTAGAGTGCCAAAATGTTACACTTAGTTCCAAAATGTTAAACATAAGATAATTGTTTAATGACGACTAGAAAAAGAGTTCCAATATGGTTTACAGTAAACATCAACAAATAGATAATTGTTTAATGACGACTCTGATATTCGTTGAACATATTCATGGCTAGAGTATCTCTAAAGTTTGTCTAGTCTTGCGTAGCTTGGATTGGACTAACAACGTCAACGTAATCATAAAAATCTTCCCCGGGGTTTTGCTGTTGTATTTCTGAGTCAACCTCATCCAGCATTTACACATCAGATTCTAGTCTCTTCTCCACCAAAAAATTATGTAGGATGCAACATGCGTTTATAATCTGGACCTGCATTTAAAAACTATATTAGGATTGTTTGTTGTCTGAAATAATCATTTTGATCTTCAAGTAGCCGCTTACTTGAACTTTAATGCTGAAGAATGATGGTTGTCGTAGAATAGCTCATCATTTCTTCAACAACCCAAAGGTTCTCTCAATGACATTTCTCTCTTTAGCATGACGTAGATTAAACAGTTCTTTGTAGTTTGTTGGGTTATTGCCCTGGTGTGACCACTCCTTCAGGTGATAACGCGTCGATCGATATGGGATAAGAAATCCTGGACCATTCGTATAACCGGCATCGACGAGGTAATACTTTCCTATTAAGTGCAAAAAAATAATTAATATACATGTTTGATTTACGTACAATAGAAAGAATAAATTGACTTATTTAGTAATTTTACCATTTGGAGCTTCAAAGCGATCGTGTCTCTCCATTGCATCCCGTAACATTCTAGAATCAGATGTAGAACCTTCCCAACCAGGCAATACATAAAGAAATGTCATGTCGCTGTCACAAGCGCCGAGTACATTTGTTGTTATAACCTGTTTTCGATTTCGATATCTACCCTGGTCTTCGACCGGAACAGTCACTTCAACATGCGTTCCATCTAATGCACCAACACAATCCAAAAACCATCTTGACCTTGGTTCTACTCTGGATTCAGGTAATTTGATATTGTCGTTTGATAGATTTAAAATCCCTCGAAGGACAATGTTGAAGTGTCTGCTAATAGTATCAATCGAGCGCATATATGCATGTTCAACAACTCTAAATTTTTTGTTAAGCCCTAATATGTATAAAACATAGCAACGACTTCTTTGGTAGAAACCGACTGCGTATCAAGAACATAACCTTTTGTGCGTAATATATTGCAGAGCTCGTTAAATGGGGCTTTACCCATACGTAACTGGTTGAAACAATCAAACTCTTTTTCAACAAATAAACGTGTTAATAGTAGATTACGAAGAGCTTCATTGTCTGCAACATATGTAGGTTGTCTAGGAATGGAATTCATAACAACTACAGCTGCCCCTAAGGTCGCTCCGACTGATGCCGAGATGATGATATCTCGTTTGAGTTTCTTGTTCGCCTCATTACGATCCATTGTAGTAAAACTACGCATAAAACGTCTAATGTAACTACTCATGAAATAATAAATCAAGATATATAATGCTCACGGTATGTACACAGTTTGACAAAGGAAGAGCACTAACAATGAATAAACACCACGATATGGAACAAGTCATGAATAAACAATCTTAAAAATTGAACAACCCCCACCATAGAGAGCACTGACACAGTTGGACAATTCATAGCAATTCATACCAAAATTTCATACATAAATTTCATACCAAAATTTTTGCACAGAAATTTTATCCATTACCTCAGCATTAATTTTATCCAATATTTAATATTATAAATAAATTAGATCAACCCCTAATCCATTATCTCAGCATTAGGCTTTCTATCTAAAACCTTTTTAACAAGAAATCCAAATTTGCGTGATCTAGGTTAAACACATCTTAGCCAACATATAATCTAGTATAATTATCATAACACTTTGAACATATAATCCAGAGATAAAGAAGACTGTGAGAAGAGCATTATATTACAATTGCACTCCAACAACATACAAGAGACTGAAGAAGAAGAAATCGTGTTCTGTTATTAAAAAAAAATACAAGAGCATGATATTACATTAGCCAACAATTGCACTCCAGCAACATACAAGAGCATGATATTACTCAATTGGGCCGATGAATTAGTTTTTTATTAAAAAAATTGTGTTCTATTACTCTAAGTTCGAGATCTGAAATTACTCAAATTTAAGCTCGAGATCTGAAATTTCTGGATAGAAAATTCAGATCTAAAGTTTTAGATCTAAAAATCTTGAACTAAGAAAGTGAAGAAGAAGAAAGGAGGAGGAGGAAGAAGAAAGGAGGAGGAAGAAGTGGAGAAAGCAAACCTAAAAACTTTTGCTATAAAGAAAAATAAGGTGAAGAAAGAAGAAGAATGGCGGAGGAAGAAGCGGAAAATGGGGGAGATTGGGAGAACGAGGAAGGTGAAGAAGAAGAGAAGAAGAGGAAGAAAAAGAGGAGGTATACCTGCTCCGGGAGAGGTGGAAGAGGACGATCGGGGAGGAGGAAGCTTGGTGTCGGGCCGGCGCTGCTTCCGTCGGCTGCGATCGGGGGAAAGAAATTCGCGAATTCCTGTGTCTGGAGGTAAGAATTGGGGGGATCGGGTTTTAAGAGTAGGGTTAAAACCGATGTATTTAAGCCCAATACCAATTCCATTCCAAATCCGTCCCACCGAACACAAGAAATGGCTTTACTATTTCCCAAAGTCAATGTCAGAATGCCAATGTCTGTGCGCCGAACGGAAAGGGATCTTTGAAGGCCTTCAAAAATCTTCCAGAATTTCTTTGAGCGTACAAGGAGATCTTTGAAGGATTTCTCTAGAGCTCTCTCGGGTGTAGGAGACAAGATGAGATGAAATGAGTGCCTAGGAGCCTTTTATAGGTTTTGAGAGTGACATTTCTGTAATTAGGTGGTTATGGTGTCTGGTTATCCGTACATCGTAATCATTTAATGTACTATGCGCACAACCATTTTGAGTGGTTTTATGGCTATTCACACACTCATGATGGATATTATCGCTATGCGCACAACCATTTTGAGTGGTTTTATGACTATTCACACTCATGATGGATATTACCGCTATGCGCACATTCATGATGGATATGATTATGCATATTGGCGGACGCAGAAACTTTTTTCAGTGTGGACGAACTTAAAAATTATTTGATTTATACTATTAAACCATGCCTAATACTTTTTTTTGAATAATAGTGTATTAGTCACGCTTAAAACCATGACTAATGCTATATATATATTAAGAATATAATATTAGCCACGGCTTAAACCGTGGCTAATACAGTTAATTTTTTTAAAAATATGGTATTAACCACGATTTATAATTTAAGTCGTGACTAATATAGGTAATTTAAAAAAAATAGAGTATTCGCCACGGTTTAAAGCGTGAAAATACTATACATTTTTTAAAAAAAATGAGTGTGGGCGGCCGACCACACTCTTCTCAAAGTGGGCCCGCCCCTGGTTATGCGCACATCATAATCATATAATTACTATATGCATACTGTCATGCGAATTTCTGCTATACACACATCCGTCATATGGGTTTCCGCTATTCGTGCTCGTCTTCAAGTACTTCATTATTCACATATTAATATAATTGGTTATGCGCACACTCATCATAGGGATTCAGTTATATGCACACCCCCATAATGAGTGGTTATGGGGATGATGGGGAGTGGTGGTTACACACCGAGATAGTGGACGACAGAAGTTGGGCGGCGGCCAAGGGGCCGGCTGCTGGAGGCTGACCGGGTGGCCGACCGTGCAACCATGGGGGCCGGATGAGCAGTCGGTCGTGCAGCCAAGCCAGCGGGGCATCCGATCGAGAGACCAAGGGCGTCAGTCGGACGGTTGGGCATTCGACTGGGAGGCCAAGGAGGTCAGCCGGACGGCCGACCATGCAGCCAGGGAGGCCGGCCGGGCGGCCGGCGGAGTGGACAAGGAGGTCGGTCGCATGCCTAAGGGGCCGCGCGGCCCTGCGCGGCGGCGGCCGTACGACCGAGCGCATGGGCGCGCGAGAGGGCAGCGACGGCGGGGCGGTCGCATGGCCCTGCGCGTGAGGCCAAGGGGTCACGCTGTTGGGTCCGGCGTTCCTTCACTTGACCAGTGACGCTCTGCTACTTATTTAAGAAATTAAGTAGCGCCCTTTCCAACAGTCCGGGATTTTGGAACAGTTGAGTATGCGCTTGATCCTACATTTGGTATCGGAGGAGGTCACAGGTTCAAGACCGGGGGGGGGGGGGGCTATTAAATTCTGATTTTTCCCTTCTACCTGTGTGGGTTCGGCGTGTCAGGCAAACCGTGGACATGTGGTAACCCCACCTCTGAGCCATGTGGGTCATGTGGTAACCCACCTCTGAGCCATGTGGGTCATGTGGTAACCCCACCTCTGAGCTGACGGGTTGTGCTGGATGCCGGGGGGGATTGTTGGGTCTGGCGTTCCTTCACTTGACCCGTGACACTCTGCTACTTATTTATGAAATTAAGTAGCGTCCTTTCCAACGATCCGGGATTTTGGAACAGTTGGGTATGCGCTTGATCCTACACACATGTCTGTGTGGCCCCACACGAGGGAGCATGCGGCAGTGCGGTCGTGCTCTAGGGAGCGTGCTGTCCTGTGGTCGGGAGACCAAGGGGTTGCGCAGCCCTGCAACCGCACGACCAAGGGGTTGCGCAGCCCTGCGACCGAGCGACCAAGGCGGCCCTGAGACTGGGCTCAAGGGCGCTCGCGGTCGTGTGGTTGTGCGACGTCATGTGGTGGTGTGTCCGAGTGCATGCGCGCGCGCGGCCCGGTGATGGTTGCGTTCATGGTGTGCGGTCATGGCGATGGTGGGTTGACTTTGGTCAACCTCACTTATCCCCCATTTTTCCGACCAAGTTAGTGAGGAAGATGAAAATTTTTGCTATCTGTAACCCATTTTGCAATAAAAATCATTGGTTCGTCCAAACCTCTTTTAGGGAATCCCATAGGAGTGTGCACGGTGCGGTTTGGTGCGATTTTGGCCCAAACCGCAACCGCACCGTAAGGGATCGGTTTTTGCCTGAGCAAAACCGCACCGCACTGAAATTATGCGGTGCTGTTTTTTGCGGTGCGGTTGCTGTTTCGGTGCGGTTTTTATCATGTATTTTACATAGACTACATGTAAGCTTCAGAACTATGAATGTTGCTTGATAATTTATGAGTTCTTTTATGTTTTGCTGTTTTTCTCTCTTTATTGTATTAAATTACATCATTTTTTTACAACAGGTGATTTCATTTTCATAAATTTTAATGCAGTTATTTGTCTTTCTTTTTGGAGATGTCATACCAACTTATGAACTATATAATATTTTGTGAATATCATGTTTTATAGACAAATATTTTCACATTAAACTTTGTTGCATGAGATTCATTCATTTTTATATATCAACACTTCTTATGCAATATTTTGTTTTAATTTGGATTATTAAAACTAAGAAACTGTTTTAATTGATATCCAAGTTGTCTGTGTGTGGTAGAGATACAACAACACTCAAACCTTTATCCCACTATAGTGTGGTCGGTTATATGGATCATTTGTCGTCATTGTGCCATATCTTGACATATTCCCACTAATACGTAAATCATGTTTTCCTTATAATTTTAAGCCTTTATTCCACTATAGTGTGTGTGGAAGAGATGATTCAGCAAAATATCTCACCTAATTATATTAACTCTGACGATAATATATCGTATAAATATATCAACTCTTACTTAATATACTTAAATGTGACGTCACATAATTATAAAAAATTAAATACACAAAATATTCAGTGCGGTGCGGTTTTTACGGTTTTCAAAATCCAAAAACCGCACCGCGCTCGGTTTGTAAAAGTTCAAAACCGCACCGCACCTAAACTACGCGGTGCGGTTTAAAAATCGGTGCGATTTTTATGATGCAGACGGTTTTTGCGGTTGCGGTTTTTTATGCTCACCCCTAGAATCTCATCAATAGGAAAGAAAATGTTATTTATTTAATAGCAGAAGTGCTTGAAATTGAATAAAATATGATTTTGTCGAATCAGCATTAAAATAATATATTATTATATATAGAGTATTTTATTAAAAATTTACTTTATCAAGATATTAAAAGAATTAGGTTTCGTTTGAGGGGCCTAATTTTTACCGGTCAAACGGTTATTGTCGCATGACTCGATCTTAATTTCGGTCCAATTCATGCGATCGTAATCGCTTTACCGGTAAAAATAAATCCCCCAAATGTAGTCTTAATCTAATATTTCGTACAGGATTAATTTTTATTAATTAGTCGTTCACGGTCCCTCTTACCCCGATTGAATCACGGTTGAATCTTTCTGTTCTATATAAAGTTCGGATGTCAAATCCGATAATAAAATATAGTGTTTGATGGAAGGATTTTATTAAAATAAGAAAAGCTTAGCATATCTTCTTTGAAACATTCATTAATACGTATATTATTTAGGTTCCGCTTGTCTAGAGTAAGTTAAGGTTTAACCATCCCAGCACTAGAATGCCTATTTTGTATTTGGATAAGAAAATATGATCATTTTTGTAAGGTAGTTGGAGATGTTGATGGATACAATGTAATGAACGTTATCATTTGCGCTTGTGGAGACATCATATTCATAGTTAACACTTTCACCATAATTCGTATCAAAGTAATGATCCGTAACTCCAAATATTTGGACCTAGGTGTAGCTTAAGGTTACTGATTATGCGGCCAACAACACAATTTGAATGGATAGAGAGAGAGAGAGATATGTCTACAAACACTTCTCAGGTGCTTTACCAGAGAGGTCCACATACTCAAAAGTAATGAAAACCTTCCACTTTGCATCCAAAAGGTTGAGCGAGGTACGAGGAAGGAACTGACTTCACAGGTATGAAACTTGGGGGGGGGGGGGGGGGGGCTCAACGTATATTCCTGGTACCCCTGGGATCTTATTTATAGACAAATCTTGGGGGGGGGGGGGGGGGTATGTATATGAGACCGCCCTACCCCGACGATATACCTATAATGCGGCGTAAGGAGCAACCTCGCCCACATGGAGAGTAGAGGTGCTATTTGTAGCTTACCTTTACTTTTCCCAAAGCGGTACACTAGATTGAGGACTTAGAGTTTGTAGACCTTCCCACCAGAATCTCAAACAGACCCCTGAGCTGCAGAGAGGAGGTCTCGCCATACACCAGGAAGATCTTAGGCTGCTTCTCCCAAACAAATGCTGGACTGGACACCTTCAAAGGGCCTTGAGAGCTCCTAACTGCACAGCCGGAAATCACGGTGAATAGTGAGCTGAACCTTTTGCCTACCAAAGCTAGCTAAAGGGGGAGAAACGAAGAAGAGGTCCTCTCCAAAGATTCTCTTGGGGGTCTATTTATAGTTTTTTGGGAAAGGTCCGTGAATAGAAAAATCCCGCCTTTTGGTTTTACTAAACACAGTCTAGATTGGTCTGCTAATAACAAAATACCGTTGTTCATGACAGCTAATGGCTGGCCAAAATGGGATCTCAGGGACACGTGGATCACACCTTCTGATGGGAGAGCCGAACCGACTTCGGCCTACTCGCCCGGGTGGCGAGTGCCCGGTGAAGCAGGGAACCCGCTACTCACCTCCTACCAGGGGCGAGTGTGAGTTCACCGGATCCACTCGCTCCTTAATGCTCGCCTGGGAAGCAAGTGCCCGAAGAAGCTGAGAACCCTCCCCTAGCTTCAGGTCAGCTGAGCCTCCTCGACAAATACAAGGTTACAGATAATCGTCGCTCTTTTCGGGTTTTGGCCCAAGCTCAGAAAGACTGTCCAACCCCACTGTTATTTGGCGAGTGGGGGATAAGGGAATCTCTTTGTAGGTAGGGGTATGAGAACTTCAGCACCCATTTTCTAGTCTCCCCGTAATCCAAACTTCCAGTGAGTGGGGTCGGGGAAGTCTCTGATGCTGCCCCTCAATGACCCCTTTAGCGGTCAGCCGAGTATGCACTCGTGCAACCCCGAGAAGGAGGTCGAAACCTCTCTAGGTTAGCCATCAAAACCCTCTCATCTGTTTTGGCTGTACCAACCTTGCGCTAAATTCTCGCTCGCCTTTGTTAGATGCAACCGACGTCTCTATCAGCGGCAAACCAGACACCACTAGAACGTACTTGGCGCCTCCCTCTCCCTACATGATCCAGGACTTCCGCGACGAGCTGCCGTTTGTTGCCGAACTAACTGAGTGGGTGGTGAGCATCCTTCGGAAGTATGGTCCCATGCTTCGTGCGATCCAGGAGGAGAGATCGAGCTCAGTTCACATACAACGGTGATGTGCGCCGCGAGCGTCTGTTTTTATTTTAAGAAGAAAATAAAAGAAATGGAAGAAGAAGAAGAAGATAAAAGATATAAAGAAGAGCAGAGCTCGCGGGAGATATTTCGTTTTGAACGAAAGGAGGCAAGTGCACCTATCGCGTAAAGTACAGGATATTCCGGTGTGGAATATCGGGGTCGTATTGTTCTCGGGATCGGTTTACCTATTTCTACTCTTTCTCTGAAAGCCTATTATTTTACCGATAATATTTATGTGTTTATATAAAAAATGATGGCAGACATAAAAATATATTTAAAGTGCAGAAAATTAAAGTGCAGACAAAAATGCAGGAAGGCCGATGAATAAATAGCGCGACGATATAAAAAAGAATTGAAACTAAAATAAACTTTTAATAAAAAGAGATTCTAAATTTCAAATTAATTAAGGCGGAGACTTGGCCGTGGAGGTTCCACAAAAAATGAGCACACCTATCTCTAGGTAATATCGCTCACCTGAACGCTAAGACTATTCGACCGATCGTCAGACCGACGAAGGATTCCTCTTAACAACCGCATTACGCTAAGAACCCCGCTAGTGGGTGGATAACCCAATCCGGTAGAGTTACGCGCCTCCTCTCTCGAGGGTTAGCTCGAAACTCTCTTTGCCCAAGGGTGATCGGTCCATACGTGCGGCCTCTCGGCGTTGCGTATGGATAACGAAAATAGAGTCCACACATCGATATGTGGTCCTATGCATCGTTAACCCGGGGCAAACCTTAAGTAATTTTTATTAAATAGAAAAACAGGACCTTTAATTATTTAAAGCTATTTTATCTGTCTCAATGCTCTTCAATATTGAGGGATAAGAGCGGTTAGCCACTCATCGGAATGGGGACGCTTATGCTAGAAAGCTGAAAATGAAAGCAGAAAATGAAAGCTGTAAAATGAAAGCAGTAAATGAAAGCTGTAAAGGAAAGCAGTAAATTGCGAGTCCCGACTCAAATGAGTGGACGGGAGAAGAAAACAGTAAATGACAAATCTCCGCTCAAATGAGTGTGCGGGAATAAATCTATCTCATACACACACACACTCTACTTGAAATAAAAACACACACACGCAAAGTCCTACTCAAATGAGTAGGACAAAAACGAAAGCGGTAAATTGCAAGTCCTACTCAAATGAGTAGGTGGTAAATAAAAGCACGTCATTTAACTCTTAACGAGTAGGCGAAAATAGATGCTCGCACGCACACACTCTACGAAAATGAAAGAAAGCTATAAAGTTAACTCATACACGCACGCACACGTACAAAAAAATAAAAAAAACAAAGATGCTGAAAAATTAAAACAACTACATTTCTACCGCTAGAATGCGGTAGAAATGCGTAAAAAGACCAAATAAAAACTAAACAGACAAAAAGTTTTGAAAATAAAAGACTAAAACAAAGTTAACGAAAAATTAAAATAACAATTTTTTCATTCTTATATTTTTATAAAAACTCATAAAAAGTGAAAATAAACTAAAACTAACGAAAAAGTTTTACGAAAATGAATAGGCTAAGCTAAAGAAAGTAAAAAAACAAACACTTTGAAAGAGGTTTTTATAAAGCTACAAGAATAAAAATAATAAAGAAGAGAAGCTAAACCTAAACAAGTGATGAGTACGATTATAAAACAGATAGTGCAACGACTAGAAATGCGGAAAATTCCTAAACTAAGCGAGTTATAAAAGCTATAAAATGAAAACATAAAAAGAAAAGCACAAAAAAGGAACGAAAAATTACTTTGGGTATGCGCATTCAAATGGATTCCAAGCAATATAAAGAGAGAAAAAGCTAACATTGTATTAATAAAAATGTGATTACAAAGAAAGCTAAAACAAACATCCTAATACAAACTAAGAGAGAGAGGGGGGGGGGAGAAATTTTCCTTACATTAGCATTAGAAGCCATTTGGGCAGCACCTACCCTAAGCAAAGTGGTCAAAAAAGTGGACAGGAGAGCTTACTGAAAGCTCTTATTTATAGACATTTTTTCGGGTTTGACACGCCCTAGGACACAGGCGTGTCAGGGGGAGTGTCAAAGGTTGCGTGTTTGACTTGTCAACATCAGCGAGCTGGCTTCGTTCTGGAAGGTTCGGGAAGGTGACACGTCATCGTCACGGGCGTGACAAGCTTGTCACGGGCGTGTAGGGGGGGTGTGACTGGACAGCTGGCAGTTTTGATGTCGGCAGCGTTGAGTGTCGAAAGCGTTGAGTGTCGAGCTCGAACACGGGCGTGTCAAGCTCGGATACGGACGTATCGATGATGGCGTTGAGTGTCGAGCTGATGGCGTTGAGTGTCGATTGGCGGAAGGCGTTGAGTGCGTGACACGGGCGTGTCGGTCATTGACACGGGCATGTCAGGTCAATTTTTGACCTTTTTCTGAAAAATTTCAGAAAACAAAAATAACTTAAGTTAGAATAAAATTTACAAAAAATAAACAAATTTATTAAAGAAAACAAACAAAAAGGCAAAAATAATGTAAAATGATTTAATAAAAATACTATAAAAATAGGTATATTTACAACTCATCAAATACCCCCATACTTAAGTTTTTGTTATTTCAGAGCAAAAGTTGGAGATGAACTTATAAAGAATAAAAAAGAATCCTAAATTTAACTACCGCTTAAATTAATTGTATGAAAGATCAAAATAAATTTCTGGGGTTTCAGAATTAAATCCTAAATTATGAAAATATTATAAATAGAGGAACCGTTTCAAAAAATACTTATAAACGAAAAAAATAGAAAGCGAAAATTATTTTTGTTAGTTTAACAAAAATGGATTGGAATTATAGAAAAAACTTTAACAAAAAAGAAATTAATAGGAAATAATTCAATTTAAAAATTATGCTCTCAAAAAGATTTAAATTAATTCTAGAATAATGAAAATTATATAAGTGGTTTGACGGTTGTGAAGAGGGCTTTGATTTTGAGGCGAGGTAATTTTTTCTCAAAGCTCTACATATTTTTTTTTGAATAATTAGGAAAATGAAATCTTATTTTCCTAATATATAATTTTTTTTTTATTTTCTTTCTTCATAAATAAAAATAAACCCAATGAATATGTATAGGAGTAATGAATTTTATCCTTTTACTTCGTAACATATAATATTTTTAAAATATTGGGTGCCTATGTTTACGGGACGAAATCTTATCCCCATTGACATAAGATCTTTTAAAGGTGAAAGCGGGAAATCATACCAATTAAAGCATGAAAAAAAGTGGATGATTTAATTTCTAAAAGAAAACTAGAGTTTAATAAAAATATTTGAGAGCAACCTTTTTAATTTGAACGTTCCTACGTTTCTAAAAGCATAAGTAGAAATAATATAAAATCTATAAATGTTATTTTCTAACATAAAAACATGTTTTTATTCAAAAAATCAGAAGTGAAATGAGAAAAACAAGTTCCCTATAATAAAAAAAAGACATAAAAAATCTTAACCCCAGAAATCTAAATCTATCGAGCTACAATTAATAAACGAATAGTAAATAAAAAATTAATTAAAATTCACTTATAAATAAACTCGAAATGATTATTTTGGAGAGCAAAGATGTTAAAAAATGAGGTATTCAAATTATTTAATTCAAAATAAAATTTTTTATTTTTGGAGTTTTTCTAATTTTTTTGATATTTTGGGGTTATTTTCATTTTTTTGGAATTTTTTAAAGGTTATACTAACTTTTTATTTTTTTTTGTTTTTTGTGAGTTATACTAATTTTTTTGGAATTTTTGATTTACGGAAATATTTATAAGAAGAGAGAAAATTTTTACAAGATAGGAAAGAGAAGGGGAAAGAGACGAGAATATTTACAAAATATTTACAAAGCCAAAAAAAACATAATCGCCCGCGAACAGACTCTTATTTGGGTGGTTAGTTCAATGAGTCGAACGTCGCGGAACGATGTTTCATTTTTTTGAGAGTTTTAAAATTTTATTATTATTTAGTCTTGGATGGCTTCTTCAAATTTCTTAGGCTCCAGTTGAGATAGAAAGCTTGAGTGCAGGACTGTGCTCAGATTTCTGCTTCTAGTCTGCACTCCTTGTCTTGGATCACCTATTATTTGATTTGCTGGATGGTCTTTTAGATGTCTTATAGCTGGAGGTAGATTTCCTTCAGGTTGAACATCTTCATTTCCTTCATTATGCTGCACCTCTTTGTTGTCATCAGCTTCTATAGAGTCTTGTACTCCCCCTGGACAGTAGCCATCATTTTCTAATACTTCATCTGCAGTTGTGCCTTCTGCAATGGAAAGCTTGTCCATTCTATTGCTTATACCTGTTGGAATGTATGATCTACAAGGCAACTCACTGTTGATTAATCTTGTTTCATCAAACACAACATGTACAGATTCTTCTACAACTTGAGTAGTCAAGTTGTAGACTCTATAAGCCTTACTATTGATGTTGTACCCAACAAATATCCCATCTTGGGATTTGACAGCAAACTTAGTTAGATAAGACTTGTCATTGTTAAGTATATAGCACTTGCAACCAAAGATCCTAAAATAGGATAGATTTGGTTTTCTACCTTTCATAATAAAATATGGAGTATTTTTGTGGCTCTTGGTGATAGAAGCCCTATTGATTACATGACATACAGTATTGACTACATCAGCCCAGAAATATTCTGGAAGAGAAGTGTCACTCAATAGATTTCTACCAGCTTCAATCAATGTCCTATTCTTTCTTTCAGCAATACCATTTTGCTGAGATGTTCTAGGTGAGGAGAATTCTTGGAAAATCCCAAATTCTTCACATAATCTTGTCATATTTTTAGATTGAAATTCAGTGCCATGGTCACTTCTGATTTTGACCACTGTACTATTCAGTTCATTCTGAATTTGTTTAACAAAACTATGTAAAACACTTGGGGTTTCTGATTTTTGTCTCAGAAAGAACACCCATGTATATCTAGAATAGTCATCTACAACCACAAAAGTGTAGACCTTCCTACCTAGACTATGAACTGGCATAGGACCAAAAAGATCCATATGTAAGAGGTATAGACACCTCACTGAATCCTTGTTTTCAAGGCTATGAAAGGAGGATTTTGTCTGCTTGCCCTTTTGACAAGCTGAACATATCCCTTCCTTTATACACTTAACTTGAGGACCATTCCTCACTAACTCTTTGCTAAAGAGTTGGCCAATTGTCTTGTAGATAAGATGAGCCAACCTCTTGTGCCATTTGACACAATGAGATGCTCTCTCACCAGCTACAAGACAAATAGGAGAAACTTTGTTCTCACACTCAAAGTCAAGACAATAAACATTTCTTTTTCTATACCCAGTAAATATGACCTTTTGATCACTTGACCTTTTGATATGGCATCCATTCTTAACAAATGAAATGTCATATCCTAGATCACTCAGCTGACTTATGCTTATTAGGTTGTGTTTCAAACCTTTTACATAAGCCACTTGAGTGATGGTAATTTGGTTTGAAGAAATGTTACCAAACCCTTTGATGATTCCTTTTTCAGATCCACCAAAGATTACTTTAGGCCCATCCTTGATAGATGTGTACTCCTTCAGCAGCCCCTTTGTTCCAGTCATGTTCCTGGAACATCCACTATCCAAGTACCATATAGGGGCATGACAACTTGGACTTTCCTGCAATACAGAATTACTTTCCCTTAGAACCCAAGTAAGTCTTGGGTCCTTGGTTCAGGTTAGCACCATTCATATCAAAACTACCAGCAACTCTTCTAACTGGTAGACTGTTGTTCTTCCTTACACTTATGTTATGCCAACAGTCTAAGGCAAAATGGCATGTCTTGCCACAACACCAGCATTCATACTTGTTGTATCTATGTCTAGATACATTCTTGGCAGAAAAATTTCTACTCTGTGCTGGTGCTGCTGCAGCTACACCCAGTGATTTCTTAAAACCATGGGGTTTATGAACATGGGCCGACTTATTGGCATTAACACCCTTTTTTTTCAGAACATCAGTCTTAATATGACCATGAATGTTTTCAAAATCATATTTATTAGAAGGCACTTGTACCTTTCTAAACATAACAGGGACTTTAAGGTTTAGTGGCTGGATTGGAGCTTTGTCTTTTCTTTTGAATTGGGCAGCCCTAGTGTTACCTTTAAAGCCTAATCCTGCCTTACTCTTTTGAGCCACAAACTCATCTATTAAAGGTAAGACTTATTTTGGCTTAGAGTAACTAGCCACTAAATGTAAGACCCCCCTCCCGGAACACAACACACGGCACGAGGGGAGTCTTATGCCCGAAATAGCCGCCTTGCGGTAGCACTAACACACGGGTTAGCCTTTACCACAAGACGCCTATTCCGCCGGCTACAATCCATATCACAACAATTTTGCCAACCCAACCACAACCGAAAAGTAAAGCTAAAAGCAGTTCAGTTCACAGCTAAGTTAAAGTCCAAAAATAGCGGAAGATAACAAGCACAACAGGCTTGTACAAATAAACAAGAGTCTAGAAATGTTTTGCCAAACGGCTACATGAAAACACTCACTACTGTCACTGACGGTGCCGATGGCACCCCCACCTCAGGTCCTATCATCCGGGCCTGGCTGTCCTGCTGCATAGTCCGCAGCTGCTCTACCTGCGGGGTTTCCTCCTAAAAAGGAAGACGTAGCAACCGTTAGTCATAAGACTAAGTGGCTTCACATCCGCTCCCCCGACGACTCCTCGGCACCGGGCGGAGAAAGGAACAAGGTACAATATGTATATATATAAGCAAGTAAACAAGCAGGTGACTGTAAATATAGTGGAGTATAAACTACGCTACACAACTAGCAGTTCTACAAATATCAATAATATATGACAGCAGGTATAATTAATCAGAATAGTAACTTAACTTATAAGAGTGCCCATACAAACTTATAAGTTAAGGATCGGCTTAACAGTAAAGTAACTCATCGTATAAGAGTGCCCATACAAACTTATACGATGAGGATCTTATGTATGCAATGAATGACATGATATGAATGTTATGCTATGACCGAATCATGCGCACGCACATGCAAGTTGCTATGTCGACACAGACTTGAAGTTCCCACTTTTCGAGCAGGTAGCTAACCTCTCAGGCGTCGTCCGTCGTGGCCAGACGGCGACAGTGGAGCGGGCGTCTCCACTACTAGGTGGTATCACACTACCTATCCTAGGCCCCCGTACGCCTCAACGCTAAGAACACAACAGCGGAGCTCACATGTGTACTACGGCTCAGAAGGGGTCTTGGGTAAATGTGCACCAAGAACACAGCCCAACCTGGCCTTTGATTTCGAACCGGGTGGAACCTCGGAAACGCACGAGGTGCAAGCCCAACCGTTCTCATGGCACGGAGGAGATCTCGGGTTATGGACACCAAGTATCTAACCCTACCGCCCAAAGTCTACTCATTGGTTCCCATCGGTGTGACGACTGGCGAACCCGTAGACCTGCCACAATCATTATCTCAACACCGCGACACGATGAATCGTCGCACATCACATGCCCCAAAACAACTCACTCGATGCTACCCGTAGGGAGACTTCAACTCTAAGCATCGGTTGTTAATAAACCCCTTGGGCTCGGATTACAGTTACAAAATATTCTTCACATAGTGTTCATCATGTTCACGCCCACCTATTCAATGATTTCACCTCAACACTACGTACATTAGATATGTTCAACGCCAATTTGTATAAATATATCCTTTACCAATAGCAACTCCTAATATCTAGCCTTCCCATCCAATCCATTTCTCTACCATTGCATGGTTATCCCTTATTACACAACCAAATGAGTAACCATACTAAATTATAGTAACAACGACATTATAGTTATATGGGAGCAAGATATCACATGAGCAAATCACAATCATTGCAAGAGTGCTAACATTATAATTTAACAAGTGCATTAACATAGGATAGTCCAATACTAAAACTGGGATTCCCGGAGCTACAGGAATCCGATCACAATGCACAACCCCTCGTTGGAAAGGTATTCGCGAGGGCTACGACTTTCGTGTTGAGTCGATCGCCCAGATCTGGTCGCAACATACCAGAAATTCAACTCGAATACGTACAGGAAACAGTTTCCTGTACAGGAATTTTCCCGAACGCAGCGGACTCGAACCAGCTTTCCCGTGGCTACAGGTATCGCATGGAAACGAGCAACCCCTCGTTGGAAAGGTAACTTCAAGGGCTACGACTTTCGTGTTGAGTCGATCACCCAGATCTGGCCAGAACACCTCCGAAATTGGCCACGAAGGTCGCCGCGTGCAGAAATCAGATTTCTGCACGCATCTTAAGGCGAGATGAACGGCATCCGTTCATCTTCTTCCTTGCAACGACCTCGCATAAACTTCTCCAGAAATCACACCCAACCTTATTTCTCCTTTCAAAGCCAAACCCCCAACGAAAACCCCTCTCATCTCCACTTTGAAGGATGAGAAGGTTGAGGGAGACTAAGCCTAAAACCTAGGCATGGCTTATCCTAAGAACTCTCCTCCTCACCATCAAGACTCTATGGAGTCGATGTCTCTCCTATAATAACTATAGATCTAGCACCAAGGGAGAGGGGAGGAAGCTCACCTCAAGTCCAGCGGTACCACCATGGCCGGCCATGAGCCTCGCACTCCTTCGCGGCGGCATTGTTTTTCCCTTGACGGTGGCGGCGTTTTGATTCCTCCAAGGATGGCTCCGGCAAGCTCTTCCTCCTCCTCCAGCCAAGAACCCTCTCAGGAATTTCGGGGCAGAAGAAAGGAGATGAAATGCTAGGGTTTCCCAACTTTTTCCTTTTTATACATCGCAGACACGGGTAGGCACACGGCCGTGTTCCTACCCGTGTTCAGGTGACACGGCCGTGTGGCATGCCGTGTCTAGGGCCGTGTTCCTCCCAGAACCACTTTCTGCCGGGTCAGGGTTGCGGCACACGGGTAGAGACACGGCCGTGTCCCGACCCGTGTCCTTGGCACACGGCTAGGGACATGCCCGTGTCCCAATGCCCGTGTACCTCTCTGACTGGTAAACCTATTTTTATAAGGCACACGGGTATGGACACGGCCGTGTCCATACCCGTGTCAGCCAAAAATGCTGTTTTGCCTTGTTTTCCTCATTTCCCACACGTCCGCACCTGTTCACCCACATCCCCCATTGGGCTCACCACAGCCCCCTTGACTCAAATACGCAATCAAGGGGCCTAGCGCGAATTGGGACGTTACAAATCCTATAAACAAAATAAAAGATTTCGTCCCCGAAATCAGGGTAAGGCTATGGGAGTGAAACACATAAAAAGGGAACTATGCTTTCAAATAAAATTTTTTTTTTTACCTGGAGTGAATAATTCCGGGTAGCGCTCTTGCATCAAATCCCTTGGCTCCCATGTGCACTCTTCCTTCCCGTGATTATACCATAGCACCTTCACCAAGGGAACACTTTTGCGGCGCAAGGTCCTTGTCTCGTTATCAACGATCCGCACCGGCTCCAGTCGCACAGACCTATCAGATGCCACGGCACCATCCGCCGTGGGGATATACTGTTCAGGTCGCAACAAAGCCTTCCGAAGCGACGATACATGGAACACGTCGTGAAGGTTCTCCAGCTCCGGTGGTAACTCCAATCGATAGGCCAGAGGGCCAATCCTTTCCACTACAACATAGGGCCCGATATACCTTGGGCTGAGCTTCTTGACTCCACGTACTCGTGACACTCCGTGCATCGGTCGAATCTTCAGGAACACCTTATCACCCACTTGAAACTCTACCATACGGTGCCTTGCGTTGTAATATTTCGCCTGTCGGCTTTGAGCCTCTAGCATTCGATTCCGGATCAACCTTACCACCGCGTCCGTGTCATCAATATACTCATTTCCCAATGTCTTCGGATCTTCGTCTTGCACCCAGGACAAGGGTGTTCTACACCTCCTTCCATACAAAGCTTCATGAGGTGCCATTCCAATACTAGCTTGATGACTGTTATTATAAGAGAACTCCACGAGAGGTAAGAGCCTCTCCCATGGTTCTCCTTTATCTAGCACACACAACCTCAATAGGTCCTCCAATGTTCGGATGGTTCGTTCAGATTGCCCGTCCGTTTGTGGGTGAAAGGCTGTGCTAAAGGCGAGGCGCGAGCCCAAATAAGCCTGTACAGCCCTCCATTCTCTTGAAGTAAACCGACCATCCCGGTCGGAGACGATCGTCTTTGGCACACCATGGTACCGCACAAATTGTTCCACAAAGAGACGCACTAAGACGCCCACTTGCGCCTCCTTCTTCATTGGGATAAATCGGGCTACCTTGGTCAACCGGTCAACTATCACCCACACAGAATCATTCCCCGAGCGCGAGCGAGGTAACCCGTGGATGAAGTCCATGGAGATGTCCTCAAATTTCCATTCGGGGATGGGCAACGACTGTAGCATTCCACCGGGGCTTCGGCACTCTGCCTTCACCATTTGGCAGGCCACACAATGAGTAACAAAGTACTTGACATCCCTCTTCATGCCCGGCCAACACATCGTCTTTCTCAAATCGGTGTACATCTTCGCGATCCCCGGGTGCACCGAGTACTTGGAGCAATGGGCCTCCTTTAGAATATCCTCCCGAATGTTGTCACCTTCGGGGATGTAAAGCCGGCCACGAAAATGGACGAGGCCGTCTTTTAGGGAGTATTCTTCCGCAGTCCCATCCTCCATTGACTTGAAAGCCGGGGTTAAAGCCGCATCCTTCTTTTGTTCCGTACGGATCCGGTCTCGTATGTTGCAAACTATACTCATCGCGGCCAAATATTCGGTATACTCTTCCGGTTGATTCTTAAAGACCAAAGTGATTTCCATCTCTTGCAGCGTCCGGATTAACTCCATCCTCATCAAGCGGGATTCCGTGCTCGCTTCCGGCGCTTTCCGGCTCAAGGCATCAGCTACGGAATTAACCTTCCCGGGGTGGTAGTTCAAGGTGAAATCATAGTCGCACAAGAACTCCAACCACCGCCGCTGTCTCAAGTTTAACTCCTTTTGGGTGTGAACGTACTTCAGATTTTTGTGATCCGAGTAGATCTCGCAGTGGACGCCGTATAAATAATGCCTCCACATCTTCAAGGCGAATACCACCGCTCCCAACTCTAGATCATGCACCGGGTAGCTGGCTTCATGCTTCTTCAACTGTCTTGAAGCATAAGCGATCACATGCCCATTCTGCATCAACACAGCTCCCATCCCTTGATACGACGCATCCGTGTAAACTTGAAAGCCCTCCTTCCCAGATGGAAGAGCTAGGATGGGTGCAGTCGTCAATCTGTCTTTCAACTCTTGGAATGCAGCTTCGCACTGGGGTGTCCATTCAAACGGCACACCCTTCTTGGTCAGCGTAGTAAGGGGAAGGGCGATCTTCGAGAAGCCTTTCACAAACTTGCGATAGTACCCGGCAAGTCCAAGAAAGCTTCGTATGTCGGCCGCTGACTTCAATGGCGACCACTCCTTCACGGCCCGCACCTTGGCCGGATCTACTGCTAGCCCCGCCCCACTAATCACATGGCCCAAGAACGCGACCTCTCGAAGCCAAAACTCACATTTGCTGAACTTGGCAAACAGAGTGTGCTCCTTTAGTTTCCTCAGCACTAAAGTTAGATGTTCGGCGTGTTCTGCTTCAGTCTTGGAGTAGACTAGGATATCATCGATGAACACGATGACAAAGATGTCCAAATAAGGGCCGAACACCTTGTTCATCAAGCTCATAAAGGCGGAAGGGGCGTTTGTGAGCCCAAACGGCATCACGGTGAATTCATACAAACCATATCTCGAACTGAACGCCGTCTTCTGAATGTCATCTTCTTGTATCCTCAGCTGATAATATCCCGAACGCAGATCTAACTTGGAGAACCAATACGATCCCACCAATTGATCGAATAATTCATCAATGCGCGGTAGGGGATAGGTGTTCCGCACCGTTAACCGGTTCAACTCTCGATAATCAATACATAACCGCAAGGTGCCATCTTTCTTTTTGACGAACAAAACGGGCGCTCCCCAAGGCGACGAGCTTGGGCGAACGAACCCTGCTTCCACCAATTCCTGAAGCTGAACTCTAAACTCTGCAAGTTCCTTCGGAGCCATTCGGTATGGAGCTCGCGAGACGGGCTTGGCACCCGGAATTAGCTTGATTTGGAAGTCCACTTCCCTATGCGGGGGTAGTCCTGGCAATTTCTCGGGAAATACCTCGGGAAATTCTCGCACCACCCGCACATCCTTGACCTCTAATGTCAATTTCTTCAACTCGAAGCAAATTACATAGACCTCGTCCCCTTCCATATGAGATTTCATAACTTGGATTGAAGATAATAATTTACGGGGTGCGAATTTAATACCTTGGAAGATGACTTCCGAGTCTCCATGCCTCAACATAACTTGCTTCTCCGCACAATTGATCCTGACGTGGTGCCAGTCCAACCACTTCATGCCCAGGATGAGATCGAACTCCGGGATTCTTAACACTGTAGCCGGAGTTTCAAAGAACTTTCCTCCAATAAGGGTGTCGAAGTCGCAACTTGCTGACGACGTCATCTCAGAGCCGTCCGGAAGGCGCACCCTTTGAGTAATGCCCGTGAAGTGTTGCACTCCCTCCAAGTCCTTCACGAAGTCCTCCGAAATGAACGAGTGAGACGCACCCGTGTCAAATAACGTATAGGCGGGTCTCCCGCTAACCACGACAGTGCCTAGGTTCCAAAAGGGGTAATCACTATTCAGAATAGCGCGTATCATTTGTATCATAAATCCAACAAGTCATATAATATTAAAACAATTTTGCATGTACCGGTGATGACTTCCTGCGGATTTCTCTCCTGAGTCATATCCAATGCGAATACATGCTCCCGTGCATGTCCTTGATTTCTCCCTGGTGGTCCTCTTCCTCGGCCACGCATGTGCCCTCGTCCCCGTGGAGCTACTGGAGGGGGAGCAATAGGGGCACCCCCGATCAGTCGCGGGCAAACTCGTCGGACATGCCCCGGTTGGTTGCACTCAAAACATATCATCTCACGTCGGCCCCCAGGTTGTTGATAATATTGCTGCTGCGGTGGTGGTGGTAAAGGTAGTGGTTGCGGAGTTGGGTACTCCACCCGATAGTTCCGGTTGACCCACCGACCGCCTCTGTGGTTTCCCCTTCCTCTGCCATGATCATTCCGCCTTCTATTACAAGGGCCGACTTCAATTACTCCTTCCGCAGGTCTCTTGCCACATCCCATGTGGTCCGCCTCCAGTCTCTTTGCCATGTCAATGATTTCTGCCAGGCTTCCATCGGCTATAAACAAAAGGGCCTGCCTCAGGGGGTCCCTTAACCCTTTGTAGAAGCGCTTCGCGTAGCCTCTATCGTCCAACTCATAGGAATCGGCAAACCTAGCGAGGTGTTGGAACTCCCTCTGGTACTCCGTTACCGAATTCGATCCCTGCTTCAGCTGCAGAAATTTTTCTTCAAGTCCATCCCGAGCAGAAGAAGGGATGAAGTGCTCCAGAAAAGCCTCGGTGAACTCGTTCCAACCGATGTCCGTGTACAACCGCCCTTGGAAGATGGAGCCCATGAGGGACTTCCACCACCTTTTGGCGTGCAGCTCTAGCAGCGTCACTACCAATGTCACCGCCATGCTGTTCGGACATCTTATGCCAGCCATCAATTCCTGCACGGTATCAAGCCATTCCTCGGTGCGCACCGGCGATTCTGTCCCAAGATAGGCAGGAGGGGACAGGGCACGGAAGGTGCTCAACCAGTTGGAGCTTGGCGCTTGTTGTTGCACCGGAGCTTGCTGGGCTTTAAATGCATCCAATATGGCTGACAGCGTTTGTCCCAGCTCCGACTGCTGGAATTGTGAAGGAACGGAAGGGGTAGGAGTGCCCCCAACCGGCTCCACCTGCGCTGGGACCTATACGCAAGGTACAAATTAGGGTCAGGTTGGCTAAAACTAATGTCAAAGTTGGACAACTTAGTGTGAATTACATATGGGCACACCACTGCTTCCGCTAAGTCGGTTTGTCCCCAAACCGACTAATCGAACGGGAGTGGCCCATTGCTACCTGACTGCTGTAGGTGAAGATCGGCTTAGTCTGATACCATTTGTAAGACCCCCCTCCCGGAACACAACACACGGCACGAGGGGAGTCTTATGCCCGAAATAGCCGCCTTGCGGTAGCACTAACACACGGGTTAGCCTTTACCACAAGACGCCTATTCCGCCGGCTACAATCCATATCACAACAATTTTGCCAACCCAACCACAACCGAAAAGTAAAGCTAAAAGCAGTTCAGTTCACAGCTAAGTTAAAGTCCAAAAATAGCGGAAGATAACAAGCACAACAGGCTTGTACAAATAAACAAGAGTCTAGAAATGTTTTGCCAAACGGCTACATGAAAACACTCACTACTGTCACTGACGGTGCCGATGGCACCCCCACCTCAGGTCCTATCATCCGGGCCTGGCTGTCCTGCTGCATAGTCCGCAGCTGCTCTACCTGCGGGGTTTCCTCCTAAAAAGGAAGACGTAGCAACCGTTAGTCATAAGACTAAGTGGCTTCACATCCGCTCCCCCGGCGACTCCTCGGCACCGGGCGGAGAAAGGAACAAGGTACAATATGTATATATATAAGCAAGTAAACAAGCAGGTGACTGTAAATATAGTGGAGTATAAACTACGCTACACAACTAGCAGTTCTACAAATATCAATAATATATGACAGCAGGTATAATTAATCAGAATAGTAACTTAACTTATAAGAGTGCCCATACAAACTTATAAGTTAAGGATCGGCTTAACAGTAAAGTAACTCATCGTATAAGAGTGCCCATACAAACTTATACGATGAGGATCTTATGTATGCAATGAATGACATGATATGAATGTTATGCTATGACCGAATCATGCGCACGCACATGCAAGTTGCTATGTCGACACAGACTTGAAGTTCCCACTTTTCGAGCAGGTAGCTAACCTCTCAGGCGTCGTCCGTCGTGGCCAGACGGCGACAGTGGAGCGGGCGTCTCCACTACTAGGTGGTATCACACTACCTATCCTAGGCCCCCGTACGCCTCAACGCTAAGAACACAACAGCGGAGCTCACATGCGTACTACGGCTCAGAAGGGGTCTTGGGTAAATGTGCACCAAGAACACAGCCCAACCTGGCCTTTGATTTCGAACCGGGTGGAACCTCGGAAACGCACGAGGTGCAAGCCCAACCGTTCTCATGGCACGGAGGAGATCTCGGGTTATGGACACCAAGTATCTAACCCTACCGCCCAAAGTCTACTCATTGGTTCCCATCGGTGTGACGACTGGCGAACCCGTAGACCTGCCACAATCATTATCTCAACACCGCGACACGATGAATCGTCGCACATCACATGCCCCAAAACAACTCACTCGATGCTACCCGTAGGGAGACTTCAACTCTAAGCATCGGTTGTTAATAAACCCCTTGGGCTCGGATTACAGTTACAAAATATTCTTCACATAGTGTTCATCATGTTCACGCCCACCTATTCAATGATTTCACCTCAACACTACGTACATTAGATATGTTCAACGCCAATTTGTATAAATATATCCTTTACCAATAGCAACTCCTAATATCTAGCCTTCCCATCCAATCCATTTCTCTACCATTGCATGGTTATCCCTTATTACACAACCAAATGAGTAACCATACTAAATTATAGTAACAACGACATTATAGTTATATGGGAGCAAGATATCACATGAGCAAATCACAATCATTGCAAGAGTGCTAACATTATAATTTAACAAGTGCATTAACATAGGATAGTCCAATACTAAAACTGGGATTCCCGGAGCTACAGGAATCCGATCACAATGCACAACCCCTCGTTGGAAAGGTATTCGCGAGGGCTACGACTTTCGTGTTGAGTCGATCGCCCAGATCTGGTCTCAACATACCAGAAATTCAACTCGAATACGTACAGGAAACAGTTTCCTGTACAGAAATTTTCCCGAACGCAGCGGACTCGAACCAGCTTTCCCGTGGCTACAGGTATCGCATGGAAACGAGCAACCCCTCGTTGGAAAGGTAACTTCAAGGGCTACGACTTTCGTGTTGAGTCGATCACCCAGATCTGGCCAGAACACCTCCGAAATTGGCCACGAAGGTCGCCGCGTGCAGAAATCAGATTTCTGCACGCATCTTAAGGCGAGATGAACGGCATCCGTTCATCTTCTTCCTTGCAACGACCTCGCATAAACTTCTCCAGAAATCACACCCAACCTTATTTCTCCTTTCAAAGCCAAACCCCCAACGAAAACCCCTCTCATCTCCACTTTGAAGGATGAGAAGGTTGAGGGAGACTAAGCCTAAAACCTAGGCATGGCTTATCCTAAGAACTCTCCTCCTCACCATCAAGACTCTATGGAGTCGATGTCTCTCCTATAATAACTATAGATCTAGCACCAAGGGAGAGGGGAGGAAGCTCACCTCAAGTCCAGCGGTACCACCATGGCCGGCCATGAGCCTCGCACTCCTTCGCGGCGGCATTGTTTTTCCCTTGACGGTGGCGGCGTTTTGATTCCTCCAAGGATGGCTCCGGCAAGCTCTTCCTCCTCCTCCAGCCAAGAACCCTCTCAGGAATTTCGGGGCAGAAGAAAGGAGATGAAATGCTAGGGTTTCCCAACTTTTTCCTTTTTATACATCGCAGACACGGGTAGGCACACGGCCGTGTTCCTACCCGTGTTCAGGTGACACGGCCGTGTGGCATGCCGTGTCTAGGGCCGTGTTCCTCCCAGAACCACTTTCTGCCGGGTCAGGGTTGCGGCACACGGGTAGAGACACGGCCGTGTCCCGACCCGTGTCCTTGGCACACGGCTAGGGACACGCCCGTGTCCCAATGCCCGTGTACCTCTCTGACTGGTAAACCTATTTTTATAAGGCACACGGGTATGGACACGGCCGTGTCCATACCCGTGTCAGCCAAAAATGCTGTTTTGCCTTGTTTTCCTCATTTCCCGCACGTCCGCACCTGTTCACCCACATCCCCCATTGGGCTCACCACAGCCCCCTTGACTCAAATACGCAATCAAGGGGCCTAGCGCGAATTGGGACGTTACACTAAATCTTTCTCTACTTTCAGTCTGGCCTCCAGACTTTTAACTTGATCATTTTTATATGAGATTGTGCCCATCTGAATAATAGTTATATTTTTCAGTTTGGCAATCTCATTTATCTTTTTATCCAATACTTTTTATAACTCAGATGCAGCCATCTTAAGATTTGCAATCTCCTGAGCCTGAGTTTTGACTAGGTTCTTGCTTTTCTTAAGAGCCTGCAATAAGTCCCCATATTCATCTATCAACTGATGAATATCTCCTTCAGATTCAGATCCATCCTTATCACTTGATGAAGATGAATCTGACTCTGAACCAGTACTGTAATCAGAAATTCTAGAATTACTTTATACCTTACTGGGACCAGGCTGATCCTGGCACTTGTTGTCTTCTGATTCAGCCATCAGTCTCATGCACTGATGGTCTTCTTGTTCATAGATGGAGTTCAGCAATTGCATAAACTCCTCTTCTTCATTAGCTGCATACAGTCCAATGTATGCTTCAGCTTCAGATTCTGACTCTGAGGAGGATTGATCTGTAAGACTCTTCTCCTTCTTAGCAACAAAGGATTTCTCCTTCTTGCCCTTTTGTTGAGTCTTCTTTCTATCTGCTGACTCCTTCCTCTTATTTGGACACTCAGCCACCACATGTCCAGGCTTATTGCAGCAATAACAAACAATTTTTGATATTGTAGCTTTGTTGGGCTTAGTCCTGCTCCTCTCCTTTCTTGATGATTTTCTCTTCTGATAGTAATCATCAACTGGCTGTGATGTGGAGGGCCTTGACTTCCACTGCTTCTTCTTCAAGAACCTCTGAAACTGACTTGTAAAGGCAGCAAAATCTGCATCTGAATCACTGCTTTCTGAGTTCTGATTGTCTGAATTTTCTGAATTAACTTCAGCAACTTCCTTAGGAGGTGATGGAGACATCCTCCTGCTTTTTCTAGTGGCTTCAACCTTGAAGGCCACTGACTTCTCTCTATGCTCTCCTTTAGTATTTCTTTCTTCCTCCTTTCTAGCCATTAGTTGCATTTCATATGATAGTAATTTTCCAAATAAGGTAGGAGGAGAAATGTCTGCCAATTTGACCACTTCTCTTATGGCACAAATCTTGGTATCCCAATCCTTTGTCAAGGATCTTAGGAATTTGTCATTCAGCTCATATGTACTGAAGACTTTTCCATAGGACATCAGTTCATTCACTATCCTGTAGAATTTCTTGTAGCACTCAGATATGCTGTCAGACTTCCCTTGTCTGAAACTCTCATATTCTTGGTTGAGCTTAGACTTTCTGTCTTGTCTAACCTCTTCAGAACCCTCCATGTAGACAATCAAAGTGTCCCACATTTCCTTGGAGGTTTTGCAGTGAATCAAATTTTGGAAAGTAGAATCATATATGACACTCACTATGATATTCTGAGTTCTTTTATCCATAGTAGCCAGTATAATCTCATCCTTAGTCATTTCAGAGAAATCTTTAGGAGTTTTTTGATTTGCATCTACAGCAAGCACATTCATTGGGATATATGGACCCTCTTTTACTGTGATATATATCCTTGGATCAGAGGCCTCCATAAACAATCTAACCCTTTCTTTCCAGATTCCAAAAATCTCTTTCCTGCAGATGGGTAATTTCATTGACCCTAGTTTCTTGTGATTCTCTCCAGAACCCATTTTCTTGATTCTTGATTCTGCCTTTAGGGATCTAACTCAACTGTTAAGTCCTTATTTGAGTAACCTCCCTCTGATACCACTTGATAGTTTTACTTTCAAGACCACCTAAACACCTAGAGGGGGGGGGGGTGAATAGGTATTTATCCTTGATTTAATTTAAGGCAGAATATAACTACAGGTTATACTATAATTCAGAAAACTTTGCAGCTAATACAGCACATCAATCACAAACAAACACACATCACATATTGCACACAGATTTATAGTGGTTCCCCAAGGTCTGGGTACATCCACTTTCCCCCCTTCACCTATCTAGCAGTATGCTAGAATCGGCCTAACTTCTTCCTTTAACTCAGATCTTCAGATCCTACAGCTCAGAATCCAGAAGGATTCCTACAACTCAGAGTGTTTCCACACTCCTACAACTCAGGCTATCAAGCCCTACCTCAGCCTTGCCACAAGGCCTACAACTCAGAGAAAACCTTCTCCTACAACTCAGGCATAAACAACCCTACCACTCAGAGAATAAATCTCCTACACTCAGCCTTTATAAATCAGGCTTATAACTCAGATCTATGAATAGATCCTACAGAATTCGAAAAGGGATGTTATAAGTTCTTACTCCTGTTGAGAGAGGAGGGATAAGAACTTTCTTGATTAGCTTCTTGAATCGGCTGATGGCTGAAATCAACTTGATCTTAGCTTTCTTCAAAGCTTCTTGAATCTGAACTTAGTTGAGTTGATTTCCTTTGAATGTAGCTGACTGGCAGCTTCCTTCTTAGATTTCAGAAATAGATCTGAATCTTCTTGTCAGATGAGTTCAGTACCTGCTTCTTGAGAAACCTGTGATAGCTTCCTTCTTGTCTTCAAATGGCTGGATCTCTCTTTATCCAAAACCCTTGATGATACTTCAGAATTCTTGAATGAATTCTACTTAGACTGAATCTGAGTGGATGTTCACTTCAGAATGTCTTCTTAGATCTTCTCACGAAGATCTTCTTCTGTGCCTTGCACTTTCTTGATCAGAGATCTTATCTCACAACAAATGATTAATGAGTCGTGTGTATTCTTGTTGTTATCTCTTTTCTTCTTCTGAATCTGTCTATTTATAGACTTCATCCATGGTAACCGGCTGATCCGGTTTCTAACTAACTTCTGACAAGTCTGACAGCTTCAGTAAACCGGTTGTAACTCACAGCTATCAAGTCTTCAAACAGATCTTGTGTCTTTGTCTTTGTCAGCAAAGCGTCGAGACTGTCTGTCAGGAAGTGTCGAGACCATCTGTCAATATGTATCAACATAAGTGACTTAAGTGTCGACACAGCCTTTGGTGTTGTCGACAAAGCTACCTTGATGTCGACACAGCTTCATGATACTGCATCTTGAGAATGTGTCGACACTGAGTATTTGTGTCGACACAAACACTTCATCGTTCACCAGTAATTAACTTGGTCTAGACTCTGCTGTGTGTCGACACAAGTCCTGTGTGTCGACACAGTTGATGTAGACTCAGAATATAGTGTGTGTCGACACTGCCTCCAGGTGTCGACACAGCTGTTGTTGACTCTGCCTCTGTGTGTCGACTCAGTCTCCTGGTGTCGACATAATTGTTGTCGACTAGCAATTCTGTGTGTCGACACTGCCTCCCGGTGTCGACATAATTGTTGTCGACTCTGCTTCTGTGTGTCAACACTGCCTCCTGGTGTCGATATAATTGTTGTCGATTCTTTTTCTCTGTGTCGACACTGCCTCCCGGTGTCGACACAATTGTTGTCGACTCTTTTTCTCTGTGTCGACACAGCCTTTTTCCAAGTGTCGACACAATCTTTCTGAAGTGTCGACACAGCTTCTTCTGGTGTCGACACATGGACTTAGAATATTTTTCCTGCATTCTAGCACATTCTTAACCTGCACATATAAACTCAAAATAACATCAAATACACCTTGATGTATATCATTGAGCTAAGTGAGGCTTCTCCAAATCAGGTACACATTTTCCAATGTACCCAACATAGCGGCACGCCTGCAATGCACAATGACGTCATTTCCGAGCTTCGACGTGGCAGTGGCTAATGGGAAAACCATCGCAAGTTCCTACAAGGTTCTCGTTTTCCAATGGAAGATGCAAGGTATACAATTTTCCTCGGACGTGTTGGTCCTCCCTCTCGGTGGCTGCGAATTAGTCTTGGGAGTCTAGTGGCTCATCACTCTCGGCGTGGTCCATTGGGATTTCAAAATTTTAAAGATGGAAGTTTCTGTTCATGGGCGCCGTCTCACCTTACGGGGCTCGAAGCAAACAGTTAACACTTGGATGCCTCCCCGGCGGCCGCAAAAGCTAATTGACCGCCATGGTGAGCTCAACATGCTGGCCTTGTACTACCTTCAGCCCGATTCCTCCACCTATACACCCGTCCAAACTGAGCAGGGGGCTAACCTGGCCCGGCTGCACGCCCCTTAGAACCAGCGGCCCTCACCCAGCTGCAAGCTCTCTTGGATGAATACCACGACATTTTTGCCGAGCCGAAGGAACTTCCCCCCATTTGCCAACATGAGCACCGGATTCCATTACGTGAGGGCAGCTCTCCTGTTAACATACGACCATACCGTTACCCGCCCATACAAAAAGGCGTGATTGACCGTATGGTGCAAGACTTGTTGGAGACTGGTTTAATTCAGCATAGCAACAGACCCTTTGTGTCCCCCGCGGTTCTCGTTAAAAAGAGCGACTGCACATTGCGTTTGTGCGTCGACTATCGACAGCTTAACTGGGACACCATCAAGGATAAATTCCCCATTCCTATCATTGAGGAGTTAATTGAAGAGCTGCATGGAGCTGTGTTTTTCTCTAAATTGGATCTGCGTGCAGGCTTCCATCAAGTTCGGATGGCACCGGAAGACATTCCAAAGACGACCTTTCGCACCCATCACGGCCACTATGAATTCCTCATGATACCGATCGGGTTAGCCAACGCTCCCTTTACATTTCAGAGTTTGATGAACTCCATTTTTCGGCAACACCTACGCAAATCCATCCTCATCTTCTTCGGCGACATACTTGTGTTCAACGCTTCTTGGGAGGCCCATTTGCTACATCTATGTAGCGCATTCCAGCTCATACGCCACGAGCGCCTCTTCCTCAAGCACTCCAAGTGCCACTTTGGACTACAACAAATCCACTATTTGGGTCACTTGATCTCGCACCAAGGCGTGGCCACCGACCCTAACAAAATCCAAGCTATGCTCGATTGGCCAACGCCCACCAACCTCAAACGCTTGCGGGGATTCTTGGGATTGACGGGCTATTACCGTCATTTTATCCAAGGTTATGGCGCTTTGGCCAAACCTTTGACCTCGTTGCTTCATTAACTGCAGTTTCATTGGGGCGATGACTCGGAAGCCGCTTTCCAAGCACTCAAGCGGGCAGTCTCGCAGCCACCGGTGCTACGCTTACCGGACTTCCAGCTTCCCTTCGTCGTGGAGACGGATGCGGTGGATACCGGCGTGGGTATGGTTTTATTACAAGAGGGCCAGCCCGTGGCCTACTTTAGCAAGGCCCTCGGTCCCAAAATGCCCGCTTATCCACCTATGAGAAGGAACTCCTAGCATTGGTAATGGCTGTCCAAAAATGGCAGCATTATTTGTTGGGTTCGTCGTTTATTATCCGCACCGACCACCAAAGCCTTAAATACCTGCTGGAGTAACGGATTGCCACCCCGGACCAACAACGGTACCTCGCCAAATTGATGGGATATGACTTCCAAATCCAATACAAGCGGGTAAAGGACAACATCTGCGCTGACGCTCTATCCCGTAAATATGAACAAGGGGGCGGTGAGATCCAAGCACGGGTGGTGATTCAATCTGAGATCTTGAAGGCAGTCCGCCGGTCATGGGAGCAGGACAACCTCCTCCAACGCATTATTGCGGCCAAGGAGGCCGACCCGACCAGTGAACCGAAGTACCAGTGGCGGCACTGGGTGCTCCAACGACGGGTTAAGTTGGTCATCGGCCAGGACAGGCCCTCCGCGAGCTGCTATTCCATCTCTACCACAACAGCACACTTGGAGGCCACTCGGGTATCACGGCAACTCACCATCGCCTCAAGCAAGTTTTCTATTGGAAGGGTATGAAATCGGAGGTCTACGACTACATCCGCCATTGTCTTACATGTCAAAGGTGCAAATCTACCAATCAACTACCGATGGGATCCTTGCATCCCCTACCCATTCCGGAGCGGATTTGGTAAGAGATCTCCTTGGACTTCATTGAGGGACTGCCTCTGAGTAAAGGCAAGGCGTCACTCCTTGTAGTGGTAGACAGATTGAGCAAGCAAGCTCACTTTGTGGCCCTCTCCCACCCATACACAGCAGAGGGGGTGGCCAACATCTTCCTCAACTCGGTTTTTCGCCTTCATGGCCTACCCACTGCTATTGTAAGTGACAGAGATGCCGTGTTCTTAAGTGATTTTTGGGTCGAGCTGTTTCGTATATTGCAGGTACAACTGCATCACTCCACCACTTACCACCCACAGAGTGATGGACAGACCGAAGTGGTCAATCGATGTGTGGAAAGCTATCTACGGTGCATGTGTCATGAGAGGCCTCGGAGTTGGGCCGATTGGCTTCCCCTAGCCGAGTGGTGGTATAACTCCACATTCCAAAGCGCCATTTGGATGACACCCTATGAGGTGGTGTACGAGCAAGAACCTCAACTTCCTTTGCCCTATGTGGAGGGTACTTTGACAGTGGAAACAGTCGATCGCTCAATGGTGGCTCGAGAGAGGGTACTTACCATCCTCAAACACAACTTGTTTATGGCTCAAAACCGGATGAAGACTCTTGCGGATAGGCGGCGACGTGAAAGAGAGCTGGAAGTCGGCTCATGGGTATATATTCGGTTACAACCGTACCGCCAAACCAGCATGCGGGTGCACGGGTGCCAAAAACTATCACACAAGTTCTTTGGGCCCTTCCGGGTGTTGGCACGTGTGGGCAAGGTGGCTTATCGGCTCGACCTTCCACCCAAAGCCAAGATCCATGCGACATTTCACATCTCACAGCTGAAGGAACACAAAGGGGCGCCTCCCACCTGCCCAGGAGATCTACCAATGGCAATGACGGAGGAAGGCAATATGCTGATTGAACCATTAAGGAGCCTGGACCGACGAATCATCAACCAGAATGGCCACGTCGTCACTCAGTTCTTGGTGCAGTGGGCCAACGGGACTCGTACAGACGCTACTTGGGAGGACCTCTGGCTACTGCAAGAAAAGTACTTGCATTTCGTTCCTTGGGGACAAGGAACCTATGATGCAGAAGGTATTTGATACGACCCGTTCAGTGGGCTGTTGATCTGGAGGGGCATTTTGGTCCTTTTCTTATTATCTTGTCTTAGTATAAAATATGTTGTAAGTGTAGGGTTTGTGGGTGTGAAAGAACTAAAGTTTTGTGTTTTTTGTGTTGTGTGGTGTAACACCCATATCCGTCACATAGCATATAGCAGTAGGTCCGGCCGGGGCCCGACGCCATATACCACGGACAGATCGGTGGGTTACTCATTGAAACCATTCAACCAAACACCACGTCCTACACAGAGCATCTAGCAGAAGCAATTTATTAAGTTGTAAAGAATAAAGAACCCAGCCAAGCATGAATGTTCACTACCCAAACCAAACAGGAATGTTCAATACACAAGTACTGGCCTTATGGCCTTACAACAATTCACTTAAATAAATAGTGTTTGCCGGCCACACATGATTTGAATAAGCAAACAAATAAGGCCTTCGAGGGCCGACTCAGCAACTTGGGCTTTGGCCCGCTATTTGCTGCTCGGCTCCGCAGCACCTGCAAGCACAAATCACCGCAACGGTGGCAGACAAGAGTAACGGTCAGCTAAAGCTGACCAAATTATAACGATTCTGCCCCCAAACTGGGGCAGCAAAGCTTCTTCCCTGCACTTGTTATCATACAAGTAAAATAGTGAATAAACACATCATCACAGGTGCACGCACACACGGCCAAACACCTCGTGCTCTCATGACACTTACTTGGCGAAGCTAGTCCGAACCCAGTCTGATCCTTGACTCCACCACCACCCCTAGGGCGGTAAACCACGTGAGCATTCAGTCCTTTCAGCCGAAGCTTAGACTCGCTCTCCAAATCATCGGTAAGTCCCACGTTAATTTTAGGTCACTTTAACCGAAACAGATGGAGCGGGTAGGGTTCCACCAGCCCGTTGCTCACCCCGCCATGGCCATTTGGCCTTTAACACGGGCCAAGCTTCCCCCAGTCCCAACTATCGATGAAACACGGTACATAGCCCCGCTATATACCGGCTGGCTCCCAGGCCACCGACATGGCAGAAATGTGTTTCCGCCCAGATTTTCGGGTGCACCTTGGGGTTAATCCCCAAGATTCCCTGATGCATTCTAACGTATAGCAACCCAAAAACAAACAAAATGCACGGAGTCTTCTCCGGCTAACAATGCATAACAAAACATCACCGATCCAGACTAACATGTTCGGGTAGGCTTCACACAACATGTTTATGTCCGTACTACGATTCCGGACTCTAACAAGGGGGACTTTACATATCTATCCCAAGGAATACCGCAAACTCACCGCACACTCGCAGGAGAGGGTTTTCCCATGCAAAGGAAGAAGAGCTTCATATGCTCAAGATTAAAATTGTTACCCTAGCGTTTCTCCTCGGCGCCATTGAAAACTACGCGGATGAAAAGCACCGCAATCTCCTTGCCTCTGTAGATCCAAAGTCGGCTCGCGATTTGGAGCTCCGAAACTCTGCCGGTGACCGGATCTAGCCTTCCTTCTTCCTCCTTGCTCTCCCTTCTCTTTAGGACTTAGAAAGAGAATGGCCAAAGTAATATGAGAGTTTAAACCCCCAATCTCGGCCTTAACCCTAGCATGGAGAGGGCTGAACCGTTAGATCCCAAAGTAAGGAAACGAACGGCCACGATTCTCCCCGAAAATAAACTTCCTGGGCCGAACACTGCTTGCGTCACGCCCGTGTCCAAGGCCATGTAACTCATTCGCCGTCAAAACCGCCGCGTCACGAAAAGAACACGGGCACTCGACATGCCCGTGTCAAGCTTGACATGCCCGTGTCATCCAGTACACGCCCGTGTAGCTGGGTGTGTTCCTCCATCGAGACAGGTCCAAAACATCCCGAGCAGGACACGGGTATTGAACACACCCGTATCCAATATGACACGCCCGTGTAGGACCCGAACACGCCTGGGTTCAGACCGTGCGTCCTCACTCAACGATCGTTGAGTAAGAGGCATTGAGTGGCTGACACGCCCATGTCCCAGGCCGTGTTCACTGCCCCGACGACCGTTGACTGCAATTTCACCGACCAGGCGACCATTGCCAAACCCGAGCACGATACGCCCTGGGACATGCCCGTGTCCTAGGCCGTGTCACCCCTACCAAATCCCAGACTTTATTCAAAATGCTACCCGTCCCTCTTTTGAGTTTCATGGCATTACAACTCTCTCCCTCTTAAAAGAATTTCGTCCACGAAATTACCAAAGGAAAAGATAACAGAAAACCAAATGTGGTACCTGAGCGGAATAACTCTGGGTACTCCTCCAGCATGATTTTCTCCCATTCCCAAGAGAGCTCCTCCCTACCGCAAGTGTCCCACCGGACCTTGACCATCCTGATCTCCTTGTTACGGAGTCGCTTAACCTCAAAGTCTTCAATACAAACGGTATTGACCCTAGTCGTCAACCCTTCGTCCACCGACACTTGATCAACTACGATCACCTGCGAAGGCTCTTGCACCGCCTTCCGCAACACTGAAATATGAAATACATCGTGTAGACCACTCAACTCCACTGATAGCTTAAGACGATAAGTCGCTTCGCCGATCAGCTCCAGGATCTCAAATGGTCCAAGGTATATCGGGCTCAGCTTCTTCAAGCATCGTACCCGTGAAATACCCTTGAACGACTTTATCTTCAAGTACACCCAATCTCCGACCGCGAACTCCACGTTTCGATGCTTGGCATTGTAGTACTTAGCTTGTCTATCCTGAGCGATCAGCAAATGCTCTCGAATAATCCGCACCAAGGAAGTAGCGCACTTCACCTCCTTCTTGTACAACTTTTCCTCACCCATTTCTAGCCACGATAACGGCGTGCGACACTTCTTACCATATAGGGCCTCGAAGGGCGTCATTTGTATACTCGCTTGGTAGCTATTGTTGTACGCAAACTCCACCAAATACAGATGATCTTCCCACTGCTTTCCGAAGTCCAAAACGCACATGCGAAGCATGTCCTCCATAGTTCTGTTGACCCTCTCGGTCTGCCCATCCGTCTGCGGATGGAAGGCTGTGCTGAACTTCAATTTAGTCCCCAGCATGTGCTGCACCAACCTCCAATCATTGGACGTAAAGCGCCCATCTCGATCACTCACGATGTTGTGGGGCACACCGTGTAGTCTGACTATATTATCCACATATAGCTTCGCCAGTTTCTCCACTGAATCATCCTTCCTATGCGGGATGAAGTGCGACACTTTTGTTAACCGGTCTACGATCACCCAGATGGCGTCGTTTCCCTTCTACGACCTTGGCAAGTCATGCACAAAGTCCATCGAAATGTCGTCGAACTTCCATTCCGGAATAGGCAAGGATTACAAGAATCCCCCTAGCTTTTGGCACTCTGCCTTTACTAAGGCGCAAGTCTGACATTTAGCCACAAACAGTGCCACATCCTTTTTGAGGCCTGGCCACCAGAATAACTTCTTTAGATCCCGGTACATCTTCGTGCTCCCTGGGTGGATTGAGTACTTGGTATGATGAGCCTCGTAAATCAACTCTGCCCGTAGATTTCCCACGTTTGGGACGCACAAACAATTGTCCTTCCTTAGTATCCCATCCTCAACTAAAATTTGGGAATTCGACCCATCCAATGCTGCATCCATGATCTCCTTCATGCTGTCATCCAACTCCATAGCCTGCCGAATGCGATCAGCTAGGTCATACTGAACTTCCGTCCAGTTCAACAATGCTTCGGCGCTAGTCTGCTTGTCAATACAACAGATCTCTAACACCTCCAACTCCCGAATTAACCTCTCATCATGAACCGACAACCAGTTAGCTTGGGCGGGAGCCCTACGACTCAGCGCATCCGCAACTACATTGCCTTTCCCGGGTACATAAAGAATCTTGAACGTATAGTCCCCCAGGAACTCCATCCATCTCCGCTGCCTTATGTTCAGATCCTTCTGATCCAACAGGTACTTCAGGCTCTTATGGTCAGTATAAATATCGACCTTTATGCCGTACAAATAGTGTCTCCTCAGCTTAAGCGCAAAAATTACGGCCGCCAACTCCAAGTCGTGGACTGGATAGTTCCTTTCGTGCACCTTCAGCTGATGTGATCCATACGCAATAATACTCCCATGCTGCAGCAGCACGCAACCCAAACCACTGCCTGAGGCATCACTCTATATCTCGAAGCCTTCGGTCCCACTCGGCGAACTTAGCACTGGCGTCGTGGTCAACCGACTCTTCAACTCTTCAAACGCTTGCACGAACTCCTGCATCCACAAGAACATCTGATCTTTCCTTGTCAACTTCGTGAGAGGTAACGCTATCCACGAGAAGTTCTCTACGAAGCGCCTGTAATAGCCGGCAAGCCCAAAAAAACTTCGAACTTCCGTTACCGAAGACAATACAGGCCACTCCCGTATCGCAACAATCTTCGTTGGATCTACCGTTGTACCTTCACCACTAACAACATGACTAAGAAATGCTACTGAGGATGGCCAGAACTCGCATTTTGAGAATTTAGCATAAAGTTCATTCCTCCTCAGCGTCTCCAATACCAGATGCAAGTGCTTGAAGTGATCTTCCTCGCACTGCGAGTACACCAATATATCATCAATGAAGACAATCACAAAGCGGTCTAGGTACTCTCTGAACGTCCTGTTTATCAGATCCATAAACACCGATGGCGCATTAGTCAGCCCAAACGGCATGACCCTGAACTCGAAATGCCCATACCTCGTGTTGAATGTTGTCTTCGGGATATCACTCTCCCTTATCCTCAGTTGATAATAATCAGACTTCAGATCCAATTTTGAATATACCGACGACCCGACTAACTGATCAAAAAGATCATCAATCTTTGGGATCGGGTATTTATTCTTTTCCGTCAACTTGTTCAACTCCCTGTAGTCGACACACAGTCGCAAACTCCCGTCCTTCTTCTTAACAAAGAGGACCGGTGCGCTCCAAGGCGACAAGCTTGGACGCACATACCCTTGCTCCATCAACTCTTCTAGTTGAACCTTTAACTCTGCCATCTCCTTAGGCGTCAACCTATAAGGAGAACGTGACACGGGTTTGGCACCTGACACTAGCTCAATCGTGAATTCGATCTCTCACTGCGGTGGGGCTCCGAGAAGATTGCCCGGGAACACATCGGGGTACTCACAAACCACGGGGATACAACCCAAAGTGGACTTAGGCTTTACAACCTCCACTAAAGTGAAGAGCAGCTCTGCGCCAGCACAAACTGCCTTGACCACCTGAAGAGCAGACATCAGCATCTTGCTCGACCCCTTTAGTCCCGTAAACGTTGTCTCCTGCCCAACACCCAGCTTGACCTCTTTACGACTGCAATCTATAAAAGCCTTCTGCTCCGAAAGCCAATCCATACTAAAGATAACGTCGAACTCTACTAGCGGCAGCAGCGACGCTAGCAAGTCGAACTCTTGACTTCCAATATGAACCTTTACGGCACAAACTTTGTCCGCGCGCATCGAACACCCATTCGGCAGCAGTACATCCAATTTTTCCTTCGCCATCAAAGAAAGGACTCCGATGCGCGATATGAAGCTTTCAGACAAAAAGGAGTGTGAAGCTCCTGTATCGAATAGTGCTCGTGCCGGACTATCGCCAATCAGAACAAAGTCTATACAAATAATATTAAGCTAACAAGCACTATGTAACAGTATTTAAGCTAACTTGCTATAAATTAAACCGTACATGTCACCACGTCTGCCTGTTTGATGGCCTCCTGCTGGCCCAAATTATATACTCTCGGTTGATTCGGAGCATAGTGGGACGCGGTTGACTCCACCGCCTTGCCCTTTTCTTCATAAGTTGCTCATTGCTTCCTCTCGGACTTCGGACGTTCGCTCCAACAATCGCGGGCAAAATGCCCCGTCTTTCCACATGTAAAACAAGCGCCTGGGTTTCGATTGGTAGTTGCCCCCAAGGCACCTGAAGAAGGGGCTGAACCCGACGTCCTAGCCTTCTTGTTCCATCTTCGAAAACCAGACTTTGAAGTAGTCGGCACTTTAAACTCCGATTTCCTGCCACTAGAGTCCTTCTTGGCTTTAACATTCTTCATGTCCTTTTCCAAAGACCGGGCCGAGTTGACCAAGGTCATGAAACCCTGCGCCATAGGCCCCGAAAGTATCAATCTCAAGTCATCTCTCAAACCTTCGTAGAATCGGTTCGTCTTGCGCTCCTCATCAGCGAAGGTAGCGCCTGCATACCGACCTAAATGAGTAAACTCATGGAGATACTCATCCACAGTACTATCTCCTTGAACCAACTTCTGGAACTCATTTTCCAAAGCAATCCTCTGAGCTGAGGTGAGGTATCGAGCCAAGAATAGCCTCGAAAACTCCTCCATTGAGACATCAGTCAACTGCCTACCCCTCAGATGGTGTAGCTTCAAGCCTTCCCACCATAGCCTTGCGTCACCGTCTAGCAAGAATGTCGCAATTGTGGTCTTCTACCACTCTTCCGTCTCAGTAGCTATCAACACTCTCTTGACTCTGGAGAGCCAATCCTCTGCTTGGGTTGGGGTTCCCGTCCCCGAGAACACAGGAGGATTGAAGCCCATCACGTGCTTAAGCTGTTTCTCCGTTGCTCTCCTAGGCAACACCGGCTCCACTACCACCTGTTCCACCCTCCTTGGCTCTGCCGCTTTGAGCGGTACTTGCTCCATAGCAGGAGTGAGCTGCTGCACCTGCCTCGCAAGTTGCGCATTGATCATCGCAAACACAGCCTCTGCTACCAATCGAATGGTCTCAGCTGAAGGGGGTGTTGCAGGCGCATCATTTGGTGGGCTACTCGCCTCAGAACCTGGCCGTTCTGACGACGCAGTACCACTCCTGGTCACCTATAATCGTGCAAAATACCGATAAGCGACCAAACAACATTGCAAAAAACAATTTTAAGAACACGCAGGTTTTTCAAATATGTGCATTTTCATTCCTAAGTGGACATTCATGGGTTCTTTTCATGTTATAACGATGATGCACACACATGTGCTCACCACCCCTTAAAGTGAATTCGTCCACGAATTCATTTAAGCTTGACCGAAACCGGTAGTCTGATACCAAATTGTAACACCCCTATCCGTCACATAGCATATAGCAGTAGGTCCGGCCGGGGCTCGACGCCATATACCACGGACAGACCGGTGGGTTACTCATTGAAACCATTCAACCAAGCACCACGTCCTACACAGAGCATCTAGCGGAAGCAATTTATTAAGTTGCAAAGAATAAAGAACCCAGCCAAGCATGAATGTCCACTACCCAAACCAAACAGGAATGTTCAATACACAAGTATTGGCCTTATGGCCTTACAACAGTTCACTTAAATAAATAGTGTTTTACAAACTTCGGCTCGCAGGCCGGCCACACATGATTTGAATAAGCAAACAAACAAGGCCTTCGAGGGCCGGCTCAGCAACTTGGGCTTTGGCCCGCTATTTGTCGGTCGGCTCCGCAGCACCTGCAAGCACAAATCACCGCAATGGTGGCATATAAGAATAACGGTCAGCTAAAGCTGACCAAATTATAACAATTTCGCCCCCAAACTGGGGCGGCAAAGCTTCTTCCCTACACTTGTTAGCATACAAGTAAAATAGTGAATAAACACATCATCACAGGTGCATGCACACACGACCATACACCCCGTGCTCTTAAGGCACTTACTCGGCGAAGCCAGTCCGAACCCAGTCTGATCCTTGACTCCACCACCACCCCCAGGGCGGTAAACCACGTGAGCATTCAGTCCTTTCAGCCGAAGCCTAGACTTGCTCTCCAAATCATCAGTAAGTCTCACGTTATCTTTAGGTCACTTTAACCGAAACAGATGGAGCGGGTAGGGTTCCACCAGCCTGTTGCTCACCCTGCCATGGCCATTTGGCCTTTGACGCGGGCCAAGCTTCCCCTAGTCCCAACTATCGATCAAACACGGTACATAGCCCCGTTATATACCCGGCTGGCTCCCAGGCCACCGACATGGCAGAAATGCGTTTCCGCCCAGATTTCCGGGTGCACCTTGGGGTTAATCCCCAAGATTCCCTGATGTATTCTAACGCATAGCAACCCGAAAACAAACAAAATGCACGGAGTCTTCTGTGGCAAACAATGCATAACAAAACATCACTGATACAGACTAACATATCCAGGTTGGCTTCACACAGCATGTCTATGTCCGTACTACGATTTCGGACTCTAACAAGGGGGACTTTACATATCTACCCCAAGGAATACCGCAAACTCACCACACCCTCGCGGGAGAGGGTTTTCCCATGCAAAAGAAGAAGAGCTTCCCATGCTCAAGATGAAAATCATTACCCGAGTGTTTCTCCTCGGCGCCATTGAAAACTACGCAGATGAAAAGCACCGCAATCTCCTTGCCTCCGTAGATCCGAAGTCGGCTCGCGATTTGGAGCTCCGAAACTCCGTCGGTGACCGGATCTAGCCTTCCTTCTTCCTCCTTGCTCTCCCTTCTCTCTAGGACTTAGAAAGAGAATGGCAAAAGGAATATGAGAGTTTAAACCCCCAATCCCGGACTTAACCCTAGCATGGAGAGGCCTGAACCGTTAGATCCCAAAGTAAGGAAACGAACGACCACGATTCGCCCCGAAAATAAACTTCCTGGGCCGAACACGGCTTGCGACACGCCCATGTCCAAGGCCGTGTAACTCATTCGCCGTCAAAACCGCCGCATCACGAAAAGAACACGGGCACTCGACACGCTCGTGTCAGGCTTGACACGTCCGTGTCATCCAGTACACGCCCGTATAGGTGGGCGTGTTCCTCCATCGACACAGGTCCAAAACATCCTGAGCAGGACACGGGTATTGGACACGCCCGTTTCCAATATGACATGCCCGTGTAGGACCCGAACACGCCTGGGCTCAGGTCGTGCGTCCTCACTCAACGATTGTTGAGTGAGAGGCATTGAGTCGCTGACACGCCCTGGGACACGCCCGTGTCCCAGGCCGTGTTCACTGCCCCGACGACCGTTGACTGCAATTTCGCCGACCACGTGACCATTGCCGAACCTGAGCACGACACGCCCTGGGACACGCCCGTGTCCTAGGCTGTGTCACCCCTACCAAATCCCAGACTTGGTTCAAAACGCTACTCGTCCCTCTTTTGAGTTTCGGGGCATTACATGTGGAGTCGGTGATTCCCCTCCCATAGTTGGCCGACTGCCTAGGAGTTCTTCCTCCTCGTATCAGATGTATCTTGCTTGCTGTGTTTGGTGATTCCTGCTTGCTGTGTTTTGTGATTCCTGCAACTTATCTTAATATATTGTTCTGCTGTTTGAGTATGTAACGACCCCATCCGTTAAATGACGTATAGTAGAAGGTCCGGCCGGGGCCCCACACTATATGCCACAAACAGACGGTGAGGTCACAGGATAATACCAAACCAAATACGAATCCTAACTCAGAGCATTCTAGCGGAAGATTTAAGTTACACTTTGAACTCTCAACCGGAATGTCCAATATATAAAACCACATTTATATATTATACCACGGAATGTACACAACCACAAGAGTTTGGCCTTAAGGCCTTACAGTTCCTCTGTACATACAACATGTTTTACAAACTTCGGCGCGCAGGCCGGCCATACATGAGCTCAAGAGAAAACAAAACAAAGCCATTCGCTTAGCCTTCAAGGGCTAGCCACAGCAGCAGCAGCAACAGCAGTAGGGCTTCCGCCCATCATTTACCACTTGGCTCTCCAGCACCTGCACGGGAACAATCCACCCAACCGGTGGTAAACAATGCAACGGTCAGCATTCAGCTGACCCAATTATAACAATCCTACCCCTTACTCGGGGCATGAGCATTCTTTCCCTGCAAGCATGGCATCATCAAATAGCAACTATGTGCGCGCAGGCACATTCAAGCCATCACAACCATCGGCCACCCGGCCCGACAGTCCGTGCACTCAGGGCACATTTTCGGTGTACCGGAATACCAGGGTCAACACCACCGTCTACACAGTATTTGAGCATTTTAGTCTTTCCGGCGCGCGGGCCTAAGACTCTCATTAGGCGCTCCAATAAAACCTATAACCAGGCTTCCAAGTCGGACGGACCTAACGCAGGTACGGATCAGCCACCCCCCGTTGCTCAAGTCGCCGAGCCACCTCGAATACGGAAGTATCCATGGCTTTTTATAGGCGCGGGTCGGTTTCACCTTTCCTGTTCGGCAATCTGCCTTTTCATCGAGTTGCAGCCCAACGGCTCAACTACTCACAAAGTGGCAACACACGGCCACAAGAGTTGCATCCAACCCTCTTCATTTCCTGGACATCGTCCAGTACTTCCTGCCGCACCAAGCAACAGGTAGGAACAAGGCATCACAAGCCATATGCATCACAAGCCATAATCACGGAGCCTTCTCCGATATGCAAACAAGCATCACCAATCCAGATTACATCCAGATGGGCTTCACACAGCATGCCTAGAGCCGTACTCCAATTCCGGCCTCTAACAAGGGGGACTTCACATATCTACCCCAAGGGACACCACAACCCACCGCATACTCGCGGGGAAGGGTTTTCCCTATGCAATGCAGAAAAGAAGGACTTCACATGTCCAAGGAGGGAGATCGTTACCCTTGTCGATCTCTTCGGTGCCATCGAAAACTAGCCGGTGAGAAAGGACCGCAGCAGCCTTGCCTTCACAACGCCGGCTTTGGATCACGAATCGGACCACGGGAGCTCCGCCGGTGGCTTGCTCTCCTCCTCCTTCTTCCTCTCTTCCTCTCTCGTTCTCTCTTCCTTAAGGGCAAATGAAGAATGAACCTTCATCCTTCCTTCACGTATTAATCCAGCCAGGAAACCACCTTGGCCCTTGGATCAAAAGAGAGAAAACTGAACGGCCAAGATTTTCCCAAAAAACCAATTTTTGGCCGACACGGCCTGTGACACGCCCGTGTCACAGGCCGTGTACCCTTTAAGCGGCACACACAGTTTGAACCGACTGAATAACACGGGCATCGACACGCCCGTGTCGGACCTGACATGCCCGTGTCAAACTTGAGACACGCCCGTGTCTCCTGCTTCATCGAGCTGCAACCAGTACACGGGTCGGAACACGGCAACTGACACGCCCGTGTCCAGCCTGACACGCCCGTGTTCAAGGCCGTGTTCAAGGCCGTGTCCGACTCTGACTTGAATAGGCCAATTTAGCAAAATAATTCGAACACGCCCTGGGACACGCCCGTGTCCCAGGCCGTGTACACCCGACACGCCCTGGGACACGCCCGTGTCCCAGGCCGTGTAAACCAGCCTGCTACTCAAACTTCATGTTGGGTCTTTTTGGGGCCTTTTTGGGGTGTTACAACCCTCCCCCCTTAACAAAATTTCGTCCCGAAATTTGCACAGTAAGGAAACAAAACCAGCAATGCTATAACCATGTTATAACAAAAAGTACACGGTCTACAGTTTAAACAAACAACTCGGAAAATTCAGCTCGCATGGTCTGCTCTCGCTCCCATGTTAGCTCTTCACAGCCACAATTGTCCCATCGGACCTTGACCATCCCGATCACTTTGTTCCGCAACTGTTTCTCGGCTCGATCCTCGATCCGAATGGGTCTAACCCTCGTCGTTAGCCCATACTCAACCGGTACCCGATCATTCTCCACTACTTGAGCTGGATCCTTCACCGCCTTACGAAGGACTGAGATGTGAAACACATCATGTAATCCACCCAAGTCCGCTGAAAGTGCTAGTCGATAAGCAGCTTCCCCAACTCGCTCCACCACCTCAAACAGACCAAGATACCTCGGACTTAGCTTTTTCAAACGCCGAATCCTGGACACACCTTTGAAGGGTTTGATCTTCAAATATACCCAATCACCCACCGTGAACTCCACGTTCCGATGTTTGGCATTGTAGTACTTTGCTTGACGATCTTGGGCTATCAATAGCCTCTCCCGAATAGAGCGTATGAGCGAAGTAGCTTCTTCGACTTCCTTTTTCCCACTCAGCTTAGATTCACCTGCTTTTGCCCAAGCTAACGGTGTACGGCATTTCCGACCATACAACGCTTCAAATGATGCCATACCAATACTCGCTTGGTAGCTATTGTTATAGGCAAATTCGACGAGAAATATATAATCTTCCCATCTCTTACCAAAGTCTAGGGCGCACATGCGGAGCATGTCCTCCATCGTCCTGTTGGTTCGTTCAGTCTGGCCATCCGTTTGGGGATGAAAGGCCGTACTAAACGCTAACTTTGTACCCAACATTTGATGAACGAGCCGCCAATCATTCGATGTGAACCGCCCATCACGGTCACTAACGATGCTCCGAGGAACACCGTGCAGTCGAACAACCTGCTCCACATACAGCTTGGCCAAGGTTTCCACTGAATCGTCTCTTCTGTTTGGAAGGAAGTGCGCCACTTTCGTCAACCGGTCCACAATCACCCAGATTGAATCATGACCGCGTTGAGATCTCGGCAACCCGTGCACGAAATCCATCGAAATATCATCGAACTTCCACTCCGGAATAGGTAATGACTTCAGAAACCCGCCAGGCTTTTGGCATTCTGCTTTCACCAACGCACAGGTAGTGCATTCAGCCACATAACGTGCGACATCTTTCTTTAGTCCGGGCCACCAGAACAGCTTTTTCATATCTCTGTACATCTTTGTGCTCCCTGGGTGAACTGAGTACTTTGCAAAGTGAGCTTCGTACATCAACTCTTCCCTCAATTTACCCACACTTGGGACGCACACTCGACCATTTCTCCGTAACAACCCGTTATCCCAAGAGAATTGATCATCTGGCCCATCTTTAGCATAGCGCTGGAGACTTTCGTCAAGCTCCGTTGCTCGCCGAACTCGGTCCGTAAGGTCATACTGCACCTCCGTCCAGTTCAAGCATGCATCGGTTGACGCACCCTTGTCAACACATGATATCTCCAATGCTTCCAATTCCTGGATCAAACGCTGATCATGCCTCTGCAACCAGCTTGCCCGTACCGGAGTCTTCCGACTCAAAGCATCAGCGACCACATTTCCCTTCCCGGGAGTATAGTGAATCTCGAAGGTGTAGTCCCCGAGGAACTCCATCCATCTTCGTTGTCGCATATTCAGATCCTTCTGATCCAACAAATACTTTAGGCTCTTGTGATCCGTATAGATATCCACTTTAACGCCATATAGATAGTGCCGCCACAACTTGAGCGCAAAGATTACCGCCGCCAACTCCAAATCATGGACGGGGTAATTCCGCTCATGCACTTTCAACTGACGCGAGCCATAAGCAACCACTTTCCCAAACTGTAGAAGAACGCAGCCTAAGCCGCTCCCAGATGCATCACTATAGATCTCATACCCATCGGTACCACATGGCGATGTCAACACAGGCGCCGTGGTCAAACGACTCTTCAAGTCTTCAAAAGCTCGCGCGCACTCCGGCGTCCAAATGAACTTTTGATCTTTTCTCGTCAGCATGGTGAGAGGTAAAGCAATCCGTGAGAAGTTTTCCACAAACCGTCTATAGTAGCCCGCAAGTCCAAGGAAGCTCCTGACTTCGGCCACTGAAGACATCACTAGCCAATCTCGAATGGCACTTATCTTCAACGGATCCACCGCAATACCCTCTCCGCTTACCACATGGCCTAAAAAGGCTACTGAAGAGAGCCAGAACTCACACTTTGAGAACTTGGCAAAAAGCTTATTCCTCCGCAAGGTATGCAAAACCAACCTCAAATGGTTTGCGTGATCCTCTTCCGACTGAGAGTATACCAAGATGTCATCGATAAACACAATAACAAACAAATCCAAATACTCTCGGAACGTTCGATGCATTAGGTCCATAAATACCGAAGGCGCATTACATAGGCCAAACGGCATTACCGTGAACTCATAATGACCGTAGCGTGTTCCAAACGCCGTCTTGGGAATGTCACCTTCCCGAATCCTTAGCTGATAATATCCCGATTTCAAATCCAACTTGGAATAGACCGTTGATCCCGCCAGCTGATCAAAGAGGTCATCAATCCGTGGGATCGGATATTTGTTTTTCTCCGTCAGCTTATTCAACTCGCGGTAGTCAATACACAACCGTAAGCTACCGTCTTTCTTCTTCACAAAGAGAACAGGCGCGCTCCAAGGTGACATACTTGGGCGTATATATCCCTGCTCCAACAACTCTTGCAATTGGACTTTTAACTCAGCCATCTCTTTTGGCGCGACGCGATATGGAGAGCGGGCCATAGGTTTCGCACCTGGCACCAACTCAATAGAGAAGTCAATCTCCCGCTGGGGTGGTAACCCAGGAAGATCTTTAGGAAACACATCGGCAAACTCTGACATAACTGGCACTTCACCGACACTGGCCTTTGGCTCAACAGCCTGAATTAGCATGAAGAATAACTCCGCGCCCTTCCGAACAGTATTGACGACCTGGAGTGCAGACAACAACGTTCCGCCAACTCCTCGCATACCAGCGAACTTCGTCACAAGCCCGGTATTCTGGCCCAGTGTAATCTCTTTGGAGTTGCAATCAATAAAGGCACGCTGCTCTGAGAGCCAGTCCATACCAAAGATCACATCAAACTCCGATAACGGTAGCACAGCTGCACTCAAACCGAAATCCCGACTTCCTATTTGCACATCCACATCGCAAGCCCTATCCGCAAGCATCACACAGCCATTCGGCAATAGCACCCGTGTACTATCCACCGTCACATGACTCGGTACCCCAATGCGAGATACGAAATCCTCAAACAGAAAAGAATGCGAAGCACCCGTATCAAACAGGGCTCTCGCTAAATTATTCCGAATCAGGACAAAGCCTGCAGCACACACACATCATGCACAAGCTAAACATAACCAAAACCAAATGCACAGCAAGTAAACTAACTCAACTCGTACCTGTGACGACGTCACTTTGCTTAATCGCTTCCTGTTGGCCAAGTTGATAGATTCGGGGCTGCGCCTGGGAAGCAGAGGAATCCACCACCGCTTTGCCCTTCTCAGCATAAGACGCACCCGTCTTCTTTTCCCCTTTGGGCTGCACAACCCGACAGTCACGAGCAATATGCCCCACCCGGCCACAGTTATAGCATGTACGAGCATCCGGCCTTGATGTCGCTCCCGACACAACGGTCGTAGTCACTTGCCCTGATGGCTTGGACCTCTTGCCCCCTTTCTTCTGGTAAAACGACTTGCTCGGGCGTGGTGCTTGAGCCTCTGGCTTTGACACAACCAAGCCCTTGCTCCCTTGCACTCGCCTCATGTCCTTCTCCAACGCGCACGCAGTATCAACCAACGCCTGAAACCCTTGGCTCACAGAACTCGAAAGCAGGAATCGCAACTCATCCTGCAATCCTTCATAGAACCGATTCGTTTTCCTTTGGTCATCCGCGAAAATTGTTCCCGCATATCGTCCCAACCTGGTAAACTCATGCAAGTAGATATCCACACTATCTTCCCTTGCTTTAACCGTTGGAACTCATTTTCCATAGCAATGCGTTGCGCCGCTGGGACATGTTTTGCCAGAAATATTCGAGAGAACTCCTCAATCGACACTTGTGTTAATTTCCTGCCCGCCAAATGGTGTAGCTCAACCTCGTCCCACCACAACCGCGCCTCCCCTTCAAGCATGAAGGTGGCTAAGGTGACCTTTAGAGTTTCCTCCGCCCTGATCGCTGTCATTATCCTCTTGACACGCGATAACCAATCTTCCGCATGCGTTGGGGATCCCATTCCCGCAAACGTAGGAGGACTGAAGCTCATGAATTGCTTCAACTGTTGGTCAGCTGCTCGTGGATCTACAGCCTCAACCGGCTCGGGTCTTACATCAACACGAACTGGCACTACTGCCGGCTGCGCTTGCCCGGTCGGCTGAATCATGGCAAATAGCGCCTCAGCCACTAAGCGAACAGTTTCCGCAGATGGAGGGGGTGTTGGCACCTCAGCTGGTGCCGCACTCTCATCAGAGCGCTGGGGCTCAGACTGCCCAGCACCACTACGTGTCACCTATAGGTGGACAAGACACACATTAGCGAACGTATGCAAGCAAAACAACACAAAAAGGAATGCGCAGATTCCTCAAACAAGATTTGTACATTCCTTAATGGACATTCTAGAGTTCATTAGCGTTATAGCAGGTCGCACAAACACGTGCTCACCACCCCACAAAAGAATTCGACCACGAATTCGAAAGAGGAAGACCGACAAAAGCTGATACCAAAATGTAACGACCACATCCGTTAAATGACGTATAGTAGAAGGTCCGGCCGGGGCCCCACACTATATGCCACAAACAGACGGTGAGGTCACAGGATAATACCAAACCAAATACGAATCCTAACTCAGAGCATTCTAGCGGAAGCTTTAAGTTACACTTTGAACTCTCAACCGGAATGTCCAATATATAAAACCACATTTATATATTATACCACGGAATGTACACAACCACAAGAGTTTGGCCTTAAGGCCTTACAGTTCCTCTGTACATACAACATGTTTTACAAACTTCGGCGCACAGGCCGGCCATACATGAGCTCAAGAGAAAACAAAACAAAGCCATTCGCTTAGCCTTCAAGGGCTAGCCGCAGCAGCAGCAGCAACAGCAGTAGGGCTTCCGCCCATCATTTACCACTTGGCTCTCCAGCACCTGCACGGGAACAATCCACCCAACCGGTGGCAAACAATGCAACGGTCAGCATTCAGCTGACCCAATTATAACAATCCTACCCCTTACTCGGGCATGAGCATTCTTTCCCTGCAAGCATGGCATCATCAAATAGTAACTATGTGCGCGCAGGCACATTCAAGCCATCACAACCATCGGCCACCCGGCCCGACAGTCCGTGCACTCAGGGCACATTTTCGGTGTACCGGAATACCAGGGTCAACACCACCGTCTATACGGTATTTGAGCATTTTAGTCTTTCCGGCGCGCGGGCCTAAGACTCTCATTAGGCGCTCCAACAAAACCTATAACCAGGCTTCCAAGTCGGACGGACCTAACGCAGGTACGGATCAGCCACCCCCCGTTGCTCAAGTCGCCGAGCCACCTCGAATACGGAAGTATCCATGGCTTTTTATAGGCGCGGGTCGGTTTCACCTTTCCTGTTCGGCAATCTGCCTTTTCATCGAGTTGCAGCCCAACGGCTCAACTACTCACAAAGTGGCAACACACGGCCACAAGAGTTGCATCCAACCCTCTTCATTTCCTGGACATCGTCCAGTACTTCCTGCCGCACCAAGCAACAGGTAGGAACAAGGCATCACAAGCCATAGGCATCACAAGCCATAATCACGGAGCCTTCTCCGATATGCAAACAAGCATCACCAATCCAGATTACATCCAGATGGGCTTCACACAGCATGCCTAGAGCCGTACTCCAATTCCGGCCTCTAACAAGGGGGACTTCACATATCTACCCCAAGGGACACCACAACCCACCGCACACTCGCGGGGAAGGGTTTTCCCTATGCAATGCAGAAAAGAAGGACTTCACATGTCCAAGGAGGGAGATCGTTACCCTTGTCGATCTCTTCGGTGCCATCGAAAACTAGCCGGTGAGAAAGGACCGCAGCAGCCTTGCCTTCACAACGCCGGCTTTGGATCACGAATCGGACCACGGGAGCTCCGCCGGTGGCTTGCTCTCCTCCTCCTTCTTCCTCTCTTCCTCTCTCGTTCTCTCTTCCTTAAGGGCAAATGAAGAATGAACCTTCATCCTTCCTTCACGTATTAATCCAGCCAGGAAACCACCTTGCCCTTGGATCAAAAGAGAGAAAACTGAACAGCCAAGATTTTCCCAAAAAACCAATTTTTGGCCGACACGGCCTGTGACACGCCCGTGTCACAGGCCGTGTACCCTTTAAGCGGCACACACAGTTTGAACCGACTGAATAACACGGGCATCGACACGCCCGTGTCGGACCTGACACGCCCGTGTCAAACTTGAGACACGCCCGTGTCTCCTGCTTCATCGAGCTGCAACCAGTACACGGGTCGGAACACGGCAACTGACACGCCCGTGTCCAGCCTGACACGCCCGTGTTCAAGGCCGTGTTCAAGGCCGTGTCCGGCTCTGACTTGAATAGGCCAATTTAGCAAAATAATTCGAACACGCCCTGGGACACGCCCGTGTCCCAGGCCGTGTACACCCGACACGCCCTGGGACACGCCCGTGTCCCAGGCCGTGTAAACCAGCCTGCTACTCAAACTTCATGTTGGGTCTTTTTAGGGCCTTTTTGGGGTGTTACAGAGTATATATCTGTGTTGATTCTCTCTACTCGGAGCCACCGCATCACCCCTGCGTCTCCCCTTCATGCGGCTTGCAAGAGACTCTAGGAACCACTCCAAGCCCCAGCTGTTGCTGCTCCTCTTCCCGCAACCCTACCTTCCCCTCCCCCCAAAACGAAGCCACATCCTCGCGGAATCCGTCCAGTCCGCCTCCGCCTCGGCAAAATTTGAAGGGTGACATAGCCGCCGCCTCCACACTTCACCTTCTCCCCTCAAGTGCTTTTCCTCTTCCTCAATCGAAACCGTCGGGCTTTGCCTCTTCCTCGATCGAAACCCTCAACTCTGCCTCTTCCTCGATCAAAACCCTCAACTCCGTATCTTCTCCATTTAAATTCACCTCTCCTTCACCATTTCCTGCTCCGATTGTAACACCCCAAAAAATCTCTGAAATTAACTTTGAGGTTCAGGCTGCCTAACACGGCCTGGGACACGGGCGTGTCCCAAGGCGTGTCCAGTGTACACGGCCGGGGACACGGACGTGTCCCAGGGCGTGTTCTGCTCTATGTCGATAGTCGACGATCGTTGAGGGGTGACATGGACTGGGACACGAGCGTGTCCCAGGGCTTGTCACAACCTGAGAAGGACACGACCTGGAAGGGCCAGCTGAGGCCCAGCCGTGTTGTCTTTGACACGGGCATGTCAAATTGTCATACGGGCGTTTCTAGTGTCGTGTGTCTCAGGAAATTGTATTTCGCCGTCTCGATGGGGCGATACGCCCCCCGACACGGGCGTGTCAGGTGTCGACACGGGCGTGTCCCGGGCATGTCGACACCCGTGTTCTGGTTTTGCCCAAGTCGGTTGTTAGCCTCTTAAGGAACACGGCCTGTGACACGGGCGTGTCACTACCCGTGTTCGGCCCAGAAAAGTAATTTCACGGCTGATCAGAGCCGTTCATTTTCTTTGACCAAGATCCAATGGTCTAGGCTCTTCCCTAGATTTATAAGGTCGGGATTGAAGATGAGAATGCTCACTTTGAGTTTATTATTCTCTTTCTAAAGTTAAGGGAGAGAGGAGAGAAAGGCAAGGAAGAAGAAGAGGAATCCGGCCGCCGGTGGTGCTGCAGTGGTCAAAATCGCGAGCCGAGTTCGGATTTGCGAAGGTAAGGCTGCTGCGAAGACCTTCATCCGTCAAATTTCTCTCCATGGCTCCGAAGCGAATTCCAAGGGTAACGAGTTCTTTCTTGGATATGTGAAGTCCTACTTTCCTGCATTTGCATAGGGAAAACCCTTCCCCGCGAGTGTGCGGTGGGTTACAGTGTCTTTTGGGGTAGATATGTGAAGTCCCCCTTATTAGAGTCCGGAATCGGAGTACGGATCTAGGCATGCTGTGTGAAGCCCATCTGGACATGTTAGTCTGGATTGGTGATGCTTGTTTTCATTCGGAGAAGCCTCCAATTATTTGATTGTTTGTGCGCAATCTGTGGTGGATACCTGTCGCTTGGTGCAGTAGGAAGTACTGGAGGAAGTCCAGGAAATTGTGAGTGTTGGGTTCAACTCTTGTGGCCGTGAGTTGCCACTTTATATGAAGTTGAGTCGTTGGGTTGCAACTTGGAAATGCTTTGGTGGTGGAACGGGCAAGGTGAAGTCGTACCCGCGTCAGTCCAGGCTTGAGTCTGACGATTTTGAGTAACGGGCATCGGTGGATCTGTACCCGCGTTATGGTTGTCGAACCTTGGGGTGCTTAAGACCCTGTTAGGAACGCATAGCGAGAGTCGACGACCGGTGTGCCGATCAGACTAGGAATGCTCAAATTGGACCGTCATGTCTGGGACCTCTGAACGGTGGTGGGGCCCGGTGTATCCGGCACACCAGAATGTGCCCTGAGTGCACGGAGTGTCGGGTCGCTTTGCCGGCGTTTGTGATATGTATTGACTGTGCGGTCGTGCACGTCTTGGTGGTTATTATACATATACTGTTTGAATGCAATGTTATGCAGAGATGGAATTCCATTGCCCCGTGCCAGGGGCAGGTCGTTATAATTGGTCAGTTGAATGCTGACTGTTGCCCTGTTTGCCACCGCTTGGTGGATTGGTTCTTGCAGATGCAGGAGGTGCTGGTCCAAGCAGGACTTAGCGGGCTGAAGCCCAAGCTTCGTTGCTGCCCTCAAAGGCTTTCTTTTGTTTCTTCTTGTTCATGTGTGGCTGGCCTGCGTGCCGATGTCTGTAAACCACACTTTTGTAAAGAGGAACTTGTAAGGCCATAAGGCCATATACTTTTGGTTGTTGTTGTATACATTCCTATTTGTTTATTGGACAGTTCTTGTAGTGCTTGAGTTCAAATTTTCAACAATGAAGCTTCCGCTAGAATGCTCTGTGTTAGTATTCGTTGGGTTTTGATATTATTTAGTAGTGTCTCCGCCTGTTTGTGGAATATGGTGTGGGGCCCCGGCCGGACCCTCGATTATATCCTACGTGACGGGTAGAGGTGTTACAATTTGGTATCAGCATGTTGGTCTTTCTCTTCCGAATTCGTGGTCGAATTCTTTTGAGGGGTGGTGGACACGTGTTAGTGCTGTCATTATAACACATAAATTGAACTCAAGAATGTCCATTTAGGAATGAAAAATATACTTGTTTGTTGAACATGTGTGCTCTTTTTGTATGTCTGCTATTTTAATTGGCCGCTAAACTGTGTGTTTTACACATATAGGTGACCAGAAGTGTTGCGGGTCAATCCGAACCTCAACATTCTGTTGAAAGTGCGGCACCAGCTGAGGTGCCCACACCTCCTCCATCCGCCGAAACGGTACGTTTCATCACGGAAATGGTACTTGCTGTGATGAATGCTCAGCAGGTAGGGCAGGCACATCCGGCAGTGGTGCCAATGCATGCTGGGGTACGTCAAGAACCAGCAGAAGTTGTAGTTGATCCACGGGCAGCAGATCAACAATGGAAGCAATTCATGAGCTTCAACCCTCCGCAGTTTAATGGGGCGGGTACACACCGGCCTAAGCAGAGGATTGGCTTGCAAGGATCAAGAGGATCATGAGAGCTATCAAGGCTGAGGAGGAACAGAAAGTTATGTTAGCCACTTTCCTACTGGAAGGAGAGGCGCAGTTGTGATGGGATGAGATTGAACTGCATCACTTGGCCGGCAGGCAATTGGCAGAGGTTTCAATGGAAGAATTCTCTCGGTTGTTCTTGGCACAACATCTGCCGATGCAGCAAAGGATATCGATGGAAATGGAATTTCAACGGTTGGCGCAAGGAGATAGTAGTATGGATGACTACCTGCATGAGTTCACCCGTTTGGGAAGATATGCGGGCACGATCTTCGCCGAAGAAGAGCGTAAGACTGGTAGGTTTTATGCGGGACTGCGAGATGAGTTGCGGTATTTGCTCTCGAGTTCTGTGAGTCAGGGATTTCAAGCCTTAGTTTGTACGGCTCGCTCTTTGGAGACGGACATGAAACGGGAGAAAGCAAAGGGAACCTTGGCTGTTACAAAGCCAGAGTTCAAGCCGTCGCGTCCGGAGAAATTTGGGTACCGAAAGAGATGGAATAGGAGGTCCAACTCTACTGGACAAGCTCCTTCTGCGACTGTGACAGAGGCATCTGGGTATGGATCTCGCGCTTGTTTTATGTGTGGGAAGTTGGGACACTTCGCACGTGAGTGCCGATTTGGCCCGCCAAATTGTGAAAAGAAGACGGGAGCATCTTATGCGGAGAAAGGGAAGACTATGGTGGAGTCTTCTACCTCGCACGCGCAGCCCCGAGTCTTCAATCTTGGACAACAGGAGGCCATTAAACAGGCCGATGTCGTCACAGGTGCGCGCAAGTTTTTAATTCTATTGTATTATTGTGTGATGTGCTTGTTTTAATTTGGTGTTATAGGTTTTGTCCTTATACGGGACTGTCCGGCACGAGCACTGTTTGATACAGGTGCTTCACATTCGTTTCTGTCTGAAGCTTTCGTCTTTTGGATCGGGGTCCTACCTATACGGACCACGACAGACAGTGTAAAGGTGTTGTTACCTAACAGATGTTTGATGTGCGCGGATCGATCTTACGGTCTCGAAGTCAAGATAGGGAGTCGGGAGTTCAAGGTGGAAACATTAGTATTGCCGATCACGGAGTTTGATATAATCTTTGGTATGGACTGACTTTCTGATGACTTGATTTAGTCATCATTTTTAGGGTAATTTAGTAGCCTAAAAGTCTAAGTTTATTTATATTTCATACTTGTTATTGCATGTTTTAATGTCTTTTCATAAAGTATAAATTCCTAGTTTAATTATTTGTGTTATGCATTTTTAGGTTTAATTTTATGATGTGTATGTTTAACTTGTGTTTTATTTTAAATATAAATATTTATATACTATGTTATGTTTGTTAAGTTTAGTTTAACCAATATTATGTTATGTTATATTATTATAATCTATGATATGTTATGTTTTATTTTCATTAATGTTATGTTATAAACAATTAACTAATGTTTGTTTTATCTTTTTGCTTGTAGGTTCAAGCTCCTCCTCTTGGCCACCTTTAATACAAGTGCAGCCGGCCACCCATGGTGCAGCCCGGCCCTTCATTGGAGCAGCCCAAGTAACCAAGCAGCCTACCCGAGCCCACCAAACAAACCCCTCAACCCGAGCCCCTCATAAAGCCCATGCATGTAGCCCATTTTATCCCATGTGGTCGGCCACCTCTCTCTCCCTCCACATTAATTTCCCCATGCATGCACCTCTCCAATATGCATGGTCGGCTACCCTCCCCTCTACCCTCTTTTATTCTCATTCACCCCCTTCTCCCTCTTTCATCCTTAATTAAATCCCATCCATTCCCCTTGATTATTTATTTTATTTCTTTTTATTTTCCAAAATGACATGCATGCATGTAGCCCTCTCTCTCTCCCCTTCATTAAATATCATGCATGAACCCTCCTCCTAGCATGGCCGGCCACCCCTAATGTCCCTTCATTTTCCATTGCCATCTAGAACATTCCTCCCTCTCCTATATAAAGGACCCCTTGCCTCTTGTTTATGTTAAGTAGTTTTAGTAAGAAGTAGTTTTTGGTTTGAAGTAGTTTTTAGTGAAGTTTTTATATGTAGTTTCTTTTTAGTGAAGCATATGAAGGAGTTCTTGTTAGAGAATTTTATTTCAAGTAGATTAGTGTTTCATGCTTTATGTTTTATTTTGTTAAAGTAATGTTATAATGCCCATTTTATTTTTCCATGTACCTCTCTTTATTATGCAATGAAATCTTTTTCTTTTTCTCTTTTTCTCATTTCCTTCTCAATCATGTCAAGCTAATTTTATTTTGTGCCCGATCGCGACGATCTTTGCGGTGAAATGACGCATTCTTAATTTTATGTTTGGATTTGTATTTTTCTATTTTTGATCCTTCTTTGATTTTTATCGTGTCGACTCCGTATTCCGGTATACGGTAGTAGGCATTTGATCTCAATTCATAGAAGTCAAGAGACTCGTGAAAATGAAAGATCACTCAAGGAAGGAAGGAGTTGAACGCACCCCTAGAGATAGGATGACGTAAATCCTCCGGATTGGAGTCAAATCCAATAGTGCGGGTCACTTCAGTAATGCGACTTTAGGCCATTTTGACTTGTAAAGAGATTTCAGTCAAAACGTCTATAAGTTAGGGGATTAATGCTCTAGCGAGATTACTTCCTAATATCGGATCCGTCACGGTCTTAATAGAATTGCAAATGCTAAACTAATTTATTTCGTTATTTTATTTCAAAGTGAATCGTCGATCGAGCACTTGTTTGCAATATTTTATTTCTCTTTTAATTAAGCTTAGTTCATTTTAATTTTCAAACCCAATCTATCGTTCGGTAGGATAATAGAATCGTTGTGAGTAATAGTACTTGTCTGCCCCAAGTTTTTATACGAGCTTGATTTATTTATATCACTATACTATAAAACGATAGGTATACTTGCCTATTCGGATTGTAGTCTGTGAGACGATTTAACGCAACAAGTTTTTGGCGCCGTTGTCAGGGATTTTTTTGGCAATATTACGAAAGCCTCGAATTTATTACTTCTACTAAAAAACAAAAATTATTATCATTTTTATTATTATTATATATATAATCAACCCACATCATCTAATTTCTACCCAACCTAAAATCTCTCGAAAAGGGTAAGGGGCTTTAAGCGTCACCATTTTACCTAGTACCTTGTGAACCCTTCACCGGGTAGCCCTTGGGAAGTTCGGGAGCCAATCCATTAAAAAATCTATTTTCAAAAAATATATATATCTAAAAAAAAACAAATCAAAAAATTTATTAATTTTTCTTTTTCTTTTTGGTAACAGTTTTTTTTTATGGAATCGTCATATTTTTGCGCTTTTTGTGCGTCGCCCGACCACTTTTATTCTGAATGTCTTTCGGGAACCCCTCCCTCTTTTGATTTTAATTTTTCTGGGGAAGGTCAAAATAGTCAATTTGACCCTTACTCCAATTTTTATCCAACTTGGGAGATGGGGAACCCGTCTTATTTTCCTTATGATTTTGCCCCCGCAAAGCGCCGCGCCTCAAAATTTTAATTTTACTTCTATCGATAATGGGTATCTTGAATTACAAACTTCTATTAATAATATTAATTCGCATTTCAAGACCATTATGGATTATCTTTCTCGTGAGGCCACATCTTTTTCTTCGTCTTCTTCTCCGTCTCCTCCAATTTCTTCATGTAATGAGTCACCGGATATCCCGATTTGTCTTATTCCTCTCGAGGAGGATAACTATTCGGATAGTCCGGATTGTTTCCTTCCTCCTTTGGAAGACACCTCTATAGATATTCCGGTGTGCTTCTTACCCGTTGAGGATGACAAGACGTCTCCTATTTCTACTTCTGAAGACGTTTGTGATTCCATTACGCTTTCAACTTTAACTGTTCAAAATTTTTCTAATTTTAGTGAGTCTTTTTCTTCTTTTATTTTAGATGATTCTCCTTTAGTTCTCTCTACCCCTTCTTCTCTCGAAATTTCACAAGATTCCCCTTCTCCTTGTGAAATTTCCGATGATGAAATTTCTTTTCTACTCTTTTATTCCTCTTTCTATTTCTTCTTCTTTTTTTTTCTTTTTCTTTTGACGACCTTTTTTTTCCTATTCTTCAAACGGCGGAGTTCTTCTATAACTCCGTCCGTTCTTTTTTGGGCGTCATTCTCTTGAAGTTTCCACCGCATGTCGATGCCATTCTTCATTTCTTCTCTTTTTTGATTTACTCCCCTAAGCGCATACTTAGGGAGCTACTTCTTCACTTTAGTTTTTATTTTCCATTTAGCTAACAAATAACGTCGGGCTCAGCCGACGTTAAACAGAGAGCGCTCTTGGGAGGCACCCCTTGCTTATCCTTTTTTTTCTTTGCTTGTTTTGCAGGAATAAAACCCCCGACGGTTCGTTTGGCTCCATCATTTCCTCTCTTCCTTAGGTCTGAGCCGGTGTCCAGCTCAAGCATGGGGGAGTGACATCTGCATTCGGCCTTACGAATTCGGGGAAGTCATTTTCTTTTTATTTTTTTCTTTATTGCACCCCCCCCCCCTTTCTTCTTCTTTTTTTCTTTCTTGTTTTTATTTTTCATTGAGGACAATGCAAAATTTAAGCATGGGGGAGGGTTTAGTTGTTTTATCTTTTTTTTTCTTTTCTAAAAAAAAAAATTTTAAAATTTCTTTAAAAAAAATAGTATAGTTTTATTAAGTTTCTTTAGTACTGCTTTTATTTAGCCTTATCAAAAACAAAAAAATTAGAAAAATCAAAAATTCCAAAAAAATGATCATATTTCAAAAATCCAAAAAAATGAAAAATGTCAAAAAATCAAAAATAATAAACCTCAAACTTAGCTTTTTGTTATTTTCAGAAATTTAGTTTGAGTCAGTTTATAAGCATTTTTATTTGCTAATCTTTTATTTCATCATATTTAGTTAAATCTAATATTTAGTGATTTAGATTTGAGGATAATCTTATGATTTTAATTTGCTTAGAGTAATCTATTTAGCACATTTTCTCTTTTATTTTAAATAGTTTCAATTTTGTAGTAATTTTGCTTAACGATTTTGGATTCTAATTATTTTTACCGCATGCTTTTAGATTCTTAGGAAATCTCAATCTACTAGTTGTTGCTCTCTAGTATTTTAGTTTATTTTCTAAAAATCTTGTTTAACCTCTTATCCTTACTCAATTCTCTTTTCTTTTTATTGTTAGATCATATGTCATGGGAATAAGGAGATGTTAGTTCCTTATTCTCTGGTACACATATTCAACCCAAAAATGAAGAGAGGAATTAAAAGTTCATATATGTCGGGGGAAGTGATAGGATGTTAGTCTATCATTTCTGGTATTACATATAAAAAAAAAAAAAAATGTGTGGGGTGTGAAGAAAAATAATGATGATCACCTCCAATCAAAGACCTCTTTATGTTAATTTCCTCCCAAAACCCCTTAGCCAATATTATTGTCTTACTTTTTAAATTAAAATATTGTGAGAGCATAAGTAGTAGGTTGCAATTTTTCCTTAAGTTTCTTTTAAGTTAAGGTTTTTAATAATTTCAATCTAACCTTGTTTGCACTTTACTCCATTTTGAGTGCTAGTTAATTTATTAGAGAATTTTTGGCTAAGTACTTCTCTCTTTTCACTTTAATTTTATAATTTAGGACTTAATTCTTAAATCCCTAACTTTTTATTTTTGGCTAGATTTTGGTGTTAATAAATTTTTAGTTTAATGAAAATTTTATAATGTCTTATAAATATTTCTCTTACTTTTGCTCTGGAATAGCAAAAGCCTAAGCATGGGGGAGTTTGATGACTTGATTTAGTCATCGTTTTGGGGGTAATTTAGTAGCCTAAAAATCTAAGTTTATTTATATTCCATGCTTGTTATTGCATGTTTTAATGTCTTTTAATAAAGTATAAATTCCTAGTTTAATTATTTGTGTTATGCATTTTTATGTTTAATTTTATGATGTGTATGTTTAACTTGTGTTTTATTTTAAATATAAATATTTATATACTATGTTATGTTTGTTAAGTTTAATTTAACCAATATTATGGTATGTTATATTATTATAATCTATGATATGTTATGTTTTATTTTCATTAATGTTATGTTATAAACAATTAACAAATGTTTGTTTTATCTTTTTGCTTGTAGGTTCAAGCTCCTCCTCTTGGCCACCTTTTAATACAAGTACACCGGCCACCCATGGTGCAACCCGGCCCTTCATGGGAGCCCAAAACACAGCAAAACGAGCCTCCAAGATGTACTCCATG